>VTPC01001363.1:112167-175706 GCA_011009095.1 Ignelater luminosus
GTTTTTACTCTGTTCTTAAAATCTAAAGAGACACGTTCACTGTATACTGCCAATATAGAAATAAGAGACAACATATTCCTATTCAGACTACCTTGAAGATTCTAAGAAGTTTGATAGTAATTTTATCAAAAAATTATTTCAGATTCTAAATGTAAATTAAAAACTTCTGCAACAGTTTGTTGAATTCATTTTAATTGTAGTAAAATAATAGTGAAAGGACAAGCTGAAAAATTGTATAATTTGCTTGTCAATTATATTCTTATTGCGTGGTTTGAGAATTTCATCAAAAATAATTCCAATTTCAAGGTTTACGTCCAACCCTTGGTATAAAGAAAGGGTATCTAAGGAGAGTGGATATAAACCACGAGTAATATAAGTGACGTTCCATGGTTAAATTCATTTTATTACATAACCCTGAACGAGATTTCCTAATTTTGCAATTAATTTGTAATTCCCATTTATGGCAATACTGTGCCGACCCAAAACATGAAATAAGGACCATAACATCACGTCGAACCATAAATCCAAATGAAATACAAAATTAGTAGAACATAATTAATTATAAAACATTCACAAAATTTATCATAATTACGCACACACTCCTACAATCTCATTTCACTCGTGCAAGTTGTTTAATTTTACAATTATTACGAACTGGATACAGTTGTCACATTCACGGCATTAATAAAAGTTCTACAAAGCGCTTAATACGGGTGGACAGTATTATTAAAATGATAAACATGCAGATTTACCTTTGTCGTTTCTGTATGCAGTGTTACTAACGGTATTATTATTTAATTACAATTGCATTCAAAAGAGAGACATGTTTTGCGAAATTATTGTTTTTTACTTTCATTGTGTACATTACAATAGCAGCAAAAGTGGTTAAAGTAAACGAGGTTGTGTTGCGTTTTATCTGCATTATTCCTATTATGAAGGACCATAGCACGGCAATTCATAATTGCGTTTTTCCACTCCCGCCGTAATCAGCTCCAGTTAATCTCGGGGTTGGCTGCATGCAATTTCTTTACGCGTCGCTCCCTGTTGCACGACATCATTGATTTGTACTATATATTAATGCGCCCCGATTAAGATAACTAACATTGAAATAAGGCTTTTAGGTTTTTCCATATAATTATTTTTATACGCAAATGGAATTTGGAGTTTCTTCAAGGGTTATTATGCAAATTACTAATAATTTGTCATATACAGTAATTCCTGATGTCATTGGGCTTGATAGCTAAAACTGAAAGATAAAGTTATATACTATTTAAGTTTATTACGACTGATAAATATGTTGTAATTTAAAATAAGTATATTTTCTAATCATAGATAATTACACTTTTGAAATTGAAATTACGATTATTTTTCAAGATGGTCTACCACAGAAGATTTGAGGTGTCAGTGTCAAAACTATAAAAGCTTCAACATTTAAAATAAGATAGCATTCAGTTCGATGAAAACACTTTGAATGCATGCTTAGAATATATCCATGCCAAACAAATGATATCTTGTTAACTCCTAAACGTAGCGCCATAGATTTGGACGCAAACTCGTTCTAATGGCCGCAAGTTTGTTTTCACTAAATTAACTGTATATAGGTTTACAATGAACACGGCATTTATAAGGAAGAAATATTTTCCTGATTTTCCGAATTATCAAGGTTTCCTTTTGCTACCCACGCTTGATATATATAAGACCCCGGTAGACAACTGTTGTTCACCAAACCTGTACCAGCCCATCACTTGAAGACTGACTGTACACTAACACCCAAGTATGTTTTCTTTAATCACCACTTAGGTTTGAAGCACGAGCTTGTCAAAGGGTCAAAAAGGTCTTTTTCAGGCATAAACATTTTCTAGAACTCAAAAACTACTTACCCGATCTTGATCGTTCATGTTTATGTGATTCTCCTGGGGCCCAATCCTATCCTTCCTTGATAGAAGAAGGGAGACGCAGGTCGAAAAAAACCCTCTGGACCCTGGTACTTGGAATCAAGGAATTTGAATATAGATACTATTTTTGGGAATAGCCTGCTATTATTCTGAACTGACCAAAATTAAGTTTGGCTTCACACAAGTGCGAAAGAGGCCAATAAAATGAAACTTTCTGCGAGATATTGAAACCCTGTTTGGGACGTTCATTCTCATAGTCGTTTTGTGTACAATAACTGCCGAAAAGAAATATTTCCAATTGAGCCCATTGGCAGAGTTTTCAGATCTGGACAAAAAGAATTGTAGGGTGAAAGTAAGACGTTTAGTCATATTACGATTTTACTTAGTATAATTCCCCTGAAGGCAATACTTTGCATATGCATAGTGCTAGTACCCGCTAATGACACATTGAAAATCAACACTTTTGCATTCAGTTTTTCAATCACATTTAATTAATGGTTAGAAATCTAGAAAAGGTTTCAAATAAAAAACCAAGACATATTTTTGTTAAGAATAGTTTCTTGCGTATTTGCAGAGAAGATATTTTGAACATCAGCATTTTTTACCGGCAAAAATTGCAATTTGGATTCCTCCATTCTTGTAGGAAATTTAATTATCTTGTATTTTGTAAGGAATACTGCTCACCATACGACGCACCATTTCCGAGTTATAAGCGAAAAATCGACAAAGGGGCCTTTCCACCCCCACCCCCCCCTAAAACGGCAGGACTAGGGGCGGGGACTTCTAGTATCTTTGCCTCCTTACTACCCGCAATATATTCCTTAGCAGAAGAATTTCTCTACAACCCCCTTTTGGGCATTCATTCACTTTTCTTGAGAAATCACAAAATGTATCCAAAACCTTCAAACTGCTGTAACTTCTGACCTGTAGAAGATAAATTAGTAATTATTACATATTTCTAAAGAGGACTGAATGCTCTACAACTTCCTGTCTGACGACTTTTCTGTAAAACATAAGGCTGAGGAGCTAGAAAAACAAGTTTGACAAAAATGTGAGGCAAAAAAAGTTTTTCGAAAATTATCGATTTCCGCTGGCGAATATCTCGGAAACTATAACACATAGAAGGAAAATGAATATAGACAGTCTTGTAGGAAATTTAATTAGCTTTTATTTTGTAGAGAATACTTTTTACCATATGACGCAACATTTCCGAGTTCTAAGCAGGAAACCGAAAACAGGGAACTTTCCACCCCTTTTGGTATTTTTGTCTCCTAACTACCCCCAACACATTCCTCAAGAGAAAGATTCTCTCCCATTCCATGTCCTCTACAATCCGCTTTTGGGCATTCATTGACTGGACTCTGTAACCATTGCAGAAATGAAGAGAATTATTCTTGCCAAAGATATGCATTTTGTTAATGAAATATTACTGAGAAACTGAAAATCAGTAGCCATTTTTCAAGATGCCGCTTGTAGCACAGCATGTACGAGTGTTGATTTCTATATTTTATTACTGGATACTAAAATTATGCATTTGCAAAGTATTCTCTTCAGGGCGAATTATTTCCAGGTGAATGCTTATTTTCCCTTAATATGACTGGACAATTAGTAGAAAGATTAGAATCTAAGAGAAAGACACCCAAGACTAAACGTTGATGCAATCCTTGTCAAAGACGTTTTGTATGGAGTGTTGGTTTGAGATTCACAATTGTAAACCCAAGTAAATGGTTTTGTTTGAGTTAAACTGTGTACAATTGTTTACTAAATATAATATTTGCTTGATTTCGCAACATTTTATTTTCAATTTGGTAGTTTTTGAAGTTTATAGTAACGACTAGATAAAGTTGGAATATTGAGAACTATTAAGACGTTCCTTTGTGTTTTTGTACGTGTTATCTCTACTAAGGCTTATTTATAAATAAAATAAGTTTTTAGAGCTCTGTCTGTGATGTTGGTTACATTATTATTGTTATTATCATTATTATTAAGCATTTTAGAAATGTCTACCGTTACAAAAGTTGAAAAGAGAAACCAACTTGTGTGCACCGGCTACAGAGGCCAAGCATGGAGAATTGTCAGGAATCTCGAACTACGTTTTCAAGTGATAATGGGTGACTGATGCAATACACCACAACTGTAAAGAAGAAAGTGCTTCTCTGATTTGGTGGACAACTTATACTCACCCCGACATTTTAAATGTTAACTATGTAACAGAAAGTATTACGCTATCATAACGCTTTCGGAAATTCAGAGGTAATCCCCAATTTGAAATTTCTAAAATTTTCAAACTGCTGGAACTTCGTCAATTAGGCCACTATTATCCAGCAACAAATGAAAATAGGCTTTTCTTTTGCATCTAGTTAAAAAGTGAATCAGAAATATTTAAGACAGTATCAACCTTATAAGTGAATAAAAACAAACTAAAAAGATTGATACATTCTCTACAGGTTTTATGGAAAGGTGCCAAGAGAGAAATGCTTGAAGAAGTAAATCTAGTTAATTTGAAGAGGCACCAAGTAGCTTTAAATCCATTTTATGCCCAGCCTTCCTGATTGTTTTTTTAAACTTCCGAATTTGTACTATTGATATTTTCTAATTCGCAATTACAGTTTCTAATGCAATTTATACGGAAGCGTCAAACGTTTCTAACCATTTAGCTGAGAGATACTAAAAGTAAACGTAACAAAAAGTATTTGGAAATTTATCTACCTAGCCTGGTTATGAAGCTCTTTTATGATAAATCTCCTAATTTTTAGATGTCATATACAAACTTAAGTGTTAAAGGGATATTTACAGATTCCCTACTTTGAACCAGAGCCAATTTTACTGTTTGCCTGCGATTTTACTACCGCTTGTTAGTCTGAATACCGACATCCGGCAGTGGGTTTTTGTTCATTTAATTTAGCGGTTTGTTTTCCAATGTTAAAATAAAGGGAAGATATTACAGAACAAAAACTAGGGTAATACATAACCATCCCGAAGCGTTTACAACTTTTTAAATTTTTCTCTTGTCACTTCTCTCTACTTTTCTTTTGTGTGTATTATTAACACACAATTCAAGTTGTAATTGCGTGGCATATTTCTTTTTTGCCTGCAACTGAGAGCTTCGCAAGTTCTGCTGCTGTCTCGGTAATTATGCCGTGCTCATTTGTACGGCAACTAATAAAATGCTCTTAGGACGGATTTATGTCTTCAAATTTAAAAATTATGCCGAGTTGTTTTAAAACCATCGTAATGAGCATTGTCTTTGCAGACTTCGGAATAACGTTTAATGTTCTTTGAATCACAAAGTGTTTTGTGATTTTAAAAGCGAGATACTTTGAGCATGTAATATGTAAACAAAGTGCTTTTTCATTGCATTTCCTTTACGGTAGTTGCTGAGAATTGTTTCAAATCTAAACAAAACTTGGTTCTTGTACTGATATCAGGCTTATTCTTTCATAGTGATTTAAATAAACCGATTTAATCTAATTAATCCGAATCATTATGATCATAATTAGATTTGTTCGGTTTATTTATTGTTAGATCACAACGAAAGAATACGCCTATTATATACAATATACATATAAATATTTCCCACTAAAGAAAATTAAATAAACCTTGCAAGGAGCTATTAGTTGATTGACAACACAATAATTTTAAATGTTCTGGCTGTGATCCGAAGGTTTACAATTTATCTTGTACCTTTCATGTGTATTTTGTATAATTTGTAAAAGTTCCGACCATTAGATTTTAAGTAGACAATTTATTTTCGAGCAGATAAAAACAACAATAAATTAGGCAAGCAAACTGCTAGGATTTAGATTAGTTTTGCAACTTTCACGAAACTGAATTGTTTAAGGTTGATTTTGGAACTGTGGAGAGTGTGGTTTTTCTATTGCAAAATGGTAACTAATTAGCTTCAACTCCTAATACGTGTATATGCCTCATAAGTAAAGGTCAGATTTATATACAAAAACAATTTTCCTAAATATGCGCATCTATATGCAGGAAAATTTGTTCAAAATATACAGCGAGATGTATAAAATATGCAATAATATATGCAAAACGTGCTCAATGAAACATTAACGTTTTGAATATGAGTATAAAGATATGGTTTAATTTTAATGTGGTAACGTACAACAAAACAGTGAACTATCAATAAAAACTAGTTATATAAGGGGTTTAAGCGTTGTCATACTTATTTTAAGTAAAAATCGATATTTTCTAACAGAAGAAAGAAAAGCACAGTTAAAGTACGCAGATGTACACATTCTCAGGAAAAGTGAATACTTAGGAACAATAATCCAATAATTAAAACATTAGTAAGACGGCGATAATTGAACAAGATTCAAAACACATTTTTTTGAATGCGAATACATCGAAAATTTAAAAAATTATTAGAATTTACCGTAAAATAGACAAAATATGCTGTTACATTAGAAAAATATGAACAAATATGCATGTTGCCTTAAAATATATAAAAGATGCAAGAAAAACGATAAAACATGCAAAAATATATATTTTGCAGAAACACCGAGTTTTACTCATGACACACGATTTATGTCTAAAGTTGCTACGTTTGAAAGAATTTGAAACATTCTCAAAGAAACTCGTCAAAATTCTAATGTCATTTTGTAAACAGTGATTAACCAAGAAGCAACAAAAATAAATAGAAACAAATAATACTAATTCTAATAAATATAAAAAATTTGTGAAATAAAATATGTTTGCTATATGGGTTCTTTATTCTCAGAACAATTTGAGCAGATAGTGACAATGTGCTCTAAACACATTAATGTATTGCATATATAGCACTAATAGATATTTGGTTTTATGATATTTTCTTCTAACACAATAGACGCATCGACTATATATTTTTGCTTTATGTGGTGGGACATTTTCAGCTTCCATGTGCAAAATCTCCCTAATTCTCATACGAGTCAATTTTGAAACAAGTTTGATTGTTCGCCATATCAAATGTTCCGCAATTAAATTACTTAGTACTAATGTTTCTAGAAAATCTCCTATGGGCATATTAGAATTAAAGTTGCTATTGAATATTACGAAAGCTGTAACGAGGTAAAGCTGAAAAAGTGGCCTAATACCGGTACAGAGTGACGGTAGATGTTAAATCCCGTAGCTCCAAGCCACAGATGGGCGTGGTTCAAAATGAACTTACCTTAAATGCTATAAGATAAAAGCTCACACACTCACAGAATCTCTCAATGTAACTTAAAGTTGGTAAAACCTAAGGGCTCCAACAGCTGAAAATCCAAAACACTATGCCAACCTGCGCAGCCTCTCGTAGGTTAACACCCTGTATATAAGCACCTCCGGAAATATCACCCTGTATAGATATACCTTGAATACTAACACCCTGTATATAGGTACACAGAAATACAACACCCTGCATATAGGTGCACTTGCATCAACAAAAGGGTAATGCGTAACTTTGGACGTATATTGGAGCGCTTCCTAAACAAACTTTCCCGGGGAAGGCTACTACTTATTTACTTAAAAAAAACACAACACCCCTTATAGCTCAGTCGAAGGTTTAATAACAAATGTAATAGATATATTAATTAGTCGACACACGTCGTGGTTCTTGTCTGCTTGGGATCATTTACCTACAGGAACATATTTAATACAACGGTAAAAGTAAAAATTTGGACAATAATCCTTCCCAAATCTGGCTCACAATTAGCAGGTACAAGTGATCTCTCTTTTTCTGTAAAATAGTAATAAGACAAAACAAAGACACAATTATATAATGCGGAATTATACAATAATAACAGTTTATTCACTTCATAGCAAAATGTTTGTATAAAACAGAGTAAACGTCTAAACAACAAATAAAATTGTAAATTTTACTTAAAAAACACAGATAGATATAAATCACAAATAGAAAAAGTATTACGTTATCGAATGAATTTTACTAGATAAAATGAATCGGAATGCTCAGTAACATTTACTGGTAAAACACAAAGACTAATTAAGATATTTAACCACAAATAAGAATAATAACTACATGAATTGGCTGCAGTATTTTTCACTTAAGTCTTTACCATTTTGCAAAGAATGTTTTCGACTTAAATTATCTAAATTACTACGTTAAAAGATTGATTATACAATGACCTGCAGAGTATGAATAAGTGAAACTGTTAACTTTATTCATGTATTATTGACGTTAGTTTGAATTTTCCTGACATCACCAACAGCGGGGCTTCACACAAAACAATGATATTAACCAGCAAGACCAATTAAACAGTAACTTATCTTTAATTCAATTCCTTCGACGATGTCCAGGATTGGGAGGGTTGGCTGTCACTGCAGTGGTTTATCTTCAGCAGACAAAGATCTCGATCCGGTAATAAAGTTTTTAACAAAACGAAGCGTGAATTGTTTATATCTTAGTAATCCTTCAACAGGCAATAAATAAATGCTTATATCTACAAAAGAGTCTTTTAAAATTATTCGAACATCCAGAGTTATTAATTTACGTGATTATAACAATCTACACAAGGAAGTACGGAAAACTAAGTTTTCTCCACAAAACACAAACTTCCACGATAAAACAAAAAGGAACTGACTTAGCGGCGATCTTCTTAGCACAAACCCGAGATGCTTGGTTGGAATCAATTAGCATTCACTAATTTTGATAGAACACAAGATCAGAGGGCATTTTTCCTTTTCATTTACAAATCCAGAGTTATGAATCCGCTCAGGAAAACTTTGTGAAACTTCCTCAAGAACGAAAAACTGTACCACATAAAACGACACGGATTTGCAATGTCTTCTTGCTGTGAGAAGAACACGCTCTACCTTGTTTTATGGAAGCCGGCAGTCAAGTTTCCCATGGCCCGGGGCGAGACGCCCGCGGTTCTGTAACTGCATACGTGCCTCGGACGCCAAAGAAAAGCTCGATTTACACCCAAAAGGGAGTAAATAAATGTACTCGCCTAATGGCAGTAGAAAGTTTTTTGATCGTTCAATTACAGTGTAAACTGGTTCTTGAATGGGTCTCTAGCCAATGTTTGCCGGGAAACACATCTGGATTGTGATATCAGAATTCTTATAGCTTTTGCTCCAAAAGACACGTACCAACAATAACAACATGGAAATAAAAATATGCAATTAAACAAAATTTAGCGAGCCGTGAAAGATCAATTCCAACAACGCAAGAAATTTATTAGGTGCTTTAGAAAGAATAAAAGAATGAGCTCATAATAAATAAATATATTTAAAAAAAATTCAAAAACCATATGCAATGTTATAAAATAACATTACAAAACATCTATACTCTATGAGTACCGGTTTATCGGTATTTAGGTCAATTTTATCATCATTATGAACAGTGGATAACAGAAGCACATTAAGATACAAGAGTCGAATCTCCCTAAAACCCAGACATACTAGAACCAACTGCTTTCGTCCAACCAGTCTGTTTTTTCCTTGGCCAAATGTTGTTTGCTTTTTTAATAGTACCGAGTAATGTTAATTTATAGTTTTTCAGTAAACTCTCAGACAATACTATGCTGGTGAACCAATTGTAGCTTGTCACATTCCTATTTATATTGGCAATAAGTTCAATTAATCTTTCAATGACTGCTTTTGCACTGTTATTGACAGCGTAAGGCCCATCCGACTGTTTACCAAAATATACTTCAAGACTTGATAAGACATTTTAGCATCGACTAATGTATTCATTTTTATTCCTTATTTATTGGGTTGTGTATTCTAATGACATATAATTACATTTACAATTTGCAATAAAGATCTCAAGCAAATCTCGAATCGCTGCTAATTTATCAGTTTTTTCACCTTGCAATGCAGTTGTTTTATTGTCAAGCCTAATGTGCCTTAAAAGAAATCTAAATCTCTCTTGAGATATTGTCAGTCTAAACATTTCGATGTATGTACCGTTGGATTTCTATAAATTCGTAGCATTTAAATGGTTTGTTTTTAGTACCGCAGAGAGCTAGTGAGATTTTGAATTAAATTCTATCTGTAGACCTCGCAGTTCGATACTGCTGGTGATCATATTCATGTTGTAATATGAACAGAGCATCTCCGTATATTTACAGTTGTTTACAAATTCCATGCTGGCTTCTTTACGCCTGGCAAATCGGTTACAATATTTTTTAACCGTGTTCTTGCATTTTGAGCAGGCACATTTTGTAATCCCATCTTTTCCAGTAAAACAAAGTTCAATACGTTGCCTTTTTAGTTTGCTTGGTATTTTGTCGTCAATACCTCCTTCGTTAACTTCATCCTCTAGCTGTTGATCCTATTCAGAATCTCCTTCTCTCTCGTAAAGATGATAAACTTCGTCAAAATCCTTTTCATCGTCATGTTCGACGGCAGAAAACCCTATTCACTTCCTCTAATAGCCTTAAAAGGTACACTTTTTCTTGTTCGTAATTCATTTCTAAACAAATACTATGCGTATATTACCTGAAAAAGCAGTATAAAGTAGAACAGCAATTAATACTGGTCTCAGATTCAGAGAATCTAAATGTTTGCTTTAATAATAAAGCCACGTACTTGTCACCTCAGTAACATCAAGCAGACTGATGCGTCTGAAGGTACTAAAATGGCCGACCCCGTTATTAGAAGAAGGGTAATTGGTTGGTCTTGTATACCGCGTTTAATACTGAAAGGTTAAAGGACAAATAATAGTTTTTGAGATTTGTTACATATCGATACTAAATTGTTTAGGTATAGCCAATGTAATCACAATGTCACAAAGTGTTACGTAGTATTGCAACTGATTATTCTTAGTTAATTAGGAAAATTAATTATTATTAATTAATTATTAATTAAGGTTAGGTAAACAATACAAGACATTACAGTCATAGTCACAAGATATTGGAAATTTAAAAAAATAATTAAAAGAAGAGAAATACAAATTTAATCCTAAAAATGAGAAGAAAAATTATGAGAAAGACAACGCAACTTGAATTTTTAATTTGTAACTTATGCTTAGATCTTACGCACACGAACTTTTTTACACGATACTAGAAATTACAATAATTTAAGCTTTGTGCCAATCAGAAATAAAAGTAAACAATTTAATGCAAGTTTGATCTTAGACAAGAGATATATAATTATTACATACAACATTTATCACATTTTTCCTACCAGTAAAATCCACAGCAATATATAAATAACTCAGACTGTAAATCTACAGAACAAAAATCTAATTTAAAAAAGTAAATTTGTTACTACAGCGTATGATGCTAGAAGGGTACGATAATTTATTTATTAATGTATACGTCTCGGTTGTAGTGCTTGGTAATAGTTTTTTTATTACAACACAGTTCTTGTTCCTTGATTTTTTAGAAGATTAAAGAACAGTATTTGAGATTTCCAGCAGTATGCTACATTATATTAATACAGAGCAACTCTAAACAACAAACAAAAAGTGTGTAAGAAAAAATAATCGATGTTGCTGTGATGATAATTGCTAAAAGATACCACAATCTAATATATCAGCAAATGTGAATACGCCTGAAACACATTACAATTTAACAGCCATTATCGATTACGTTTGTCAAGCACACACACCTCTTAATTAACTATTACCTATGTATAATTTAATGAGAAACTTGTGTTATTTGCACATCATTACCTTTGTATTGCGATAAATGTTCAATAAGCTTTGACGTTGATGTAGGCAATGAAAGGTTATGAATTTTATAAATAATTTTTCTGATACACTACTCAATGAATTCGTTTCATTTCCTAAAAAAAACTAACCTTGACTTTTCTCTTCGAAAACGCGCCATTCAAAATTAAATTAGGAATGTATACTGATGGAAAAATTAAATAAAATTTTAATAATTTCAATTTGTTTTTTCTTTAAAGAAAATAATAATAAATTCTATATCGTCTTAATAATAAAAAAAGATAAGATGACAAAATACAAAAGGTTGGAGATTTAAAACAGTCAAGCGTGGGATTTGAAATGAGAATGTAATCTGCTTTAATTTTGTTGAAGCACGAAGGTGGGAAATTGTTCGTTCAGATCTTTCATCATCTGAAAATTTTTAAGAGTCACAGAACCCACTTGTTTTACCTTTTTACGCATCTGTGTTTTAATGGATTTTTAATGTATACTTTGAGATAATTCTGCTTTTGAATACCATAAAGAAAGGAATTTTACTTTGGAAAGTTATGAAAAGAAAGCCACTTCTAGAGTCATTAAAAAAAGGTAGAAACTTCGTTTAGAAATTAAAATTTCAATTTGGAAAATGTCAGGAACGTCATTATTTTTTGAAAAGTTTAAAATAAACCCCTTGCATAAAAAGTTCCGTGCTGTTTCTCTTTGCCTTCATCGATTACATACAAAAAATCATTAGTGAATGACAGGTGTACAAGAAACAACGCAATTGCATTAGGCTTACTTTTTACGTCTGCCACGCAAAATCAAATACGTGCGTAAACCTTTTCAGTAAAAGTAGCTCATAAAATGATAAATTATTTATTTGTAGAAGATGTAGACCTGTGTTTAATCTGCAAAACTTAATTTCATTTGCGACGCCTTGTTTTAAACTTTTTAATGAATCTTGCCGGGAAGTTTTATTTGAAGAGCAACTTAGGAGACAAATAGTAGTAAAAATTTATTGCGTTCTGAAGTGCGTGCTTCAAATCACTCGTGACGCTGTTAATGAACTTCCACCGTCATGCTCCTTAATTTCCTAGTTTATGCGTGCCTTGTATATTTGCCTCCTTTTCTATATACCTATCACCTTTGGTAAAGAGAATTTCCTAAGCGACATCTAGGACACGCTGGCTGCTGTGTTAATTGTAGTTTCGTCAAGCACGAACCAGATGTTTGTTGTAAAATTTCTTTCTTACTTCTTGTCCATCAGGTGTATATTTCTTGAAATGAACTTTAGATTCCTTGCGGTAGTAGGGAAATAATCTGCACTGCCTTTCTAGTCAAAAATATCTTATACTCGTGCTTTCATAACGTTTAATGGATTTTCTATGTTACTTTCAATGCAAAACTTGAACTTATGAACTTCTTGCGTTATATTCAAAATTTCAATTTGTTTACCGATAATAGATATCTACTATCTTACGGTAGTATTAATTCAGTAAGGGACTGCTATAAATACTAATTTTTAATTGCAATTTTAATAATTGAGTCAGGTATCTTACCAAACACGCACTGTCCGAGAATGTAAAAATTGTGGCATTAAAATAACTTATTGCTATCACACGCCGCCGTCTCTTCTGATTTGTTTGGAGGTATAAATACGATAAAAATGCAAAGGGCTGGTGAATTATTAGAGAATAACTATTTATACGTCAAAACTGTAAATAGCAAAATTTAGAAAACTAACGAATCAGAAAGTATTTTAATACGATAGAACTTTGACTAAATAAAAATCACTTTAATATCACTCTATTATTTATGCCAAGCTGTTTTTGGCAATTACTAGCCTAAATGCATACATCGATTAAATTTAGCACAACGCAAATAATAAACAGTCTCAATCTCTTATTATTTTCGTAAATATAGAAATCGGAAGTCATTACTTTAATATGCTAATTCCATATAAGATGGTTCCCTTATTACCGGATCTTGACGATTTTCGTGCTTTAACCGTGAACCTGTCGAATTAAATTTGTTTTCGCTAACTTTCAGTACGCGATTGAATATTCTAGTGTATGTGTAACTTTAAAACAAAAAGTTCATTCCAGTTCACGTTCAAACGATAACGTTAACAAAAAGCACGGAAAACAAGTTACTAATTAACGACGGTCACAAACCATACATTCAATATACAGGGTGTCTCATTTCAGCCAAATTCTTCCGTAACTTGATTGTTTGTAAAGCTGGCACGAAAATTCAGAAACCGTTGCTTTTGGTATTAAAGACTTTATTAACCAATTCTATTTGTCTGTATATAGGGTGTTGCATTTACAGGTGCTGTTTTTCTTGCTTTTCATTGATAAGAATTTGCTATATCTACAATAGATTTTTTATTACTTGCTTTTAAAAAGAAGTAGGAAATTCTTTGTTTTGTGGATTTTGCATTATTGGGCTGTCATTCCCAGACTATTTAAGCTACAGAACATGTTTTTTTTGCACATATATCACGATGATAAATCTCTATCAGAATATACAGGAAAAGATCTTAAAACTGTTAAAGTCATGTTTATATGATTGACGTAGAATTAAATTAACTACTATGTGATGCCTAACTATGATCACTACTTTTTGAAAAAATCCTGGTTTTCTCAAATAGTAATCTCGCTGTTATAGTAAGTGATTGTTTGTCTTTATTCTGCTGGTGCTAACTATTTTGGGACGTTCTTCTTGTCCGCTATGAAATGTAATGTAAATTGCTAAATTTGAACAAACAGAATCTACACCCCTTAGTAAAGTTGGGTACCTTAATTTAGTATTGTTATTAACCTACAATAATTTGTAAGTGTAAACAGAAGTCTTTTAAATTAAAATTATGTAGATATTTGATTGTTTATGAATTTTTATTTCCCGTATTAGCAAAGGACCTATCAAAGTCAGGACAACATGCAATAGTATAGATGTTTCAGAAATTTTTATCTTACCTGTACATAAATATTTGAAATACTTTTGGCAGTTTCTTCTAGCAATTGATGCTTGTGGTATTGAATTTGAATAATTAACCAAATTCTATGGTAATCCACTGCTTGTCCTATCGTTTCGTTCTCATCGACTTTTATAAATGGCGATGATCATTTTGGAAATTACATAACAAAAGCCTTCACTACTGTGTTTTATTGTGTCTTAACAGTAAGATTATCGTAACGTTATGTTGTTGCACCACAGCCAATTACAGTTTCAAAATTTGCTCCTATTATAAAGAAGTCTTTGAATATGCAGATTTTTTGAGTGGCATTTGTGGTTCTATCAGCATAATTGTGACATGCATAATCCCCTCCAGGTAGACTGTGAATCTGTAACGAATATTAATTAATCCGGTAACGGCAGGATTTTGATCTTGTTTTAAAAAAACCCTTTTATTGTTTAGCTTTAGCAGTAATCAAACCCCCAAGGATTAACCAAAAAAGACTTTTATTTAGAAAGTATTTATTTTGCCAGAAATATATAATAATCGCACATTTTGCACATAATACGCACTAGTGAAGTACAAGTTTTCTCCTTATCCATAGTATCTGTTCTCTTCTAACACTGTATGGATCTAGATACGGCTGATCTGCCGTATCCCTTAGGTGTTACTTTATACCTGATGATGTGTGTTTGGACTACTTTCTTTTTAAACTAAAAATTTGGTTTACAATTCACACATTTGCAGTAACTGGAGGAATAAATAGCCAAATAAATAAATATAGACCACGACAAGATTTTGAAATACGATTCTCTGGAATAGTTTCTACTGCGTCATATCCTCGCTGTATTACATAATAGTTCAAAAAACTATCAGAGCAGAATTTGGAAGGTAGTGCTTAAACACTGTGTGGTAGTTTATCCACCATACTTATAAATGGAGCTCTAACACACTTTACAAACTCACTTTTATATTCTGGAACTTTTTTAGGGTTTGTTCCTTGATAAGCTAAATGCACTCTCGAAGTTGCAATCTCCCCAGTAGTTGCTACATCCCTAAAGAATTTTAAAAATAAGCTGTAAAGTTAATATACAGCCCCATTGGTACCACCTACTGACAAACCGCGCTTTTACAGTTGCCTCTATAATAACTAAAAATCTCCTACAGGAATTACTGCCTATGCCAACTACTTTGGATTGAGCAACTTAAGCAAAAGGTTTTTCTATAACTACAAATAGATTACAAAGACTGAATTTTATATTTACACGCTGTTCTGCCAATTATTATCTACGGTATCTAATTATAAGCAAGTAAACGTGTACATTGGAAATTATTTTTATGTGTGTTTTAGACACCAGATCATGTAGTCAAGACGAATTGATTTTCTACGAAGTGGCGTCCAAAATAATTTATCGTTGACTCTTTGCAAGCTAAATTTGGTTTTGCCGTCTATTTTTGTAAAAATTTATTTTTCAAATTGTTCATAAATGGTTGCACTTCCCGCATTTTATCAGTTTTGTCCGGTTTCATGTTAGCAACACAATAAAGAAATTTCAGTATAGTCTAAACCTGTCCCATCTCATTGCCAAGCTTGCCATATAGTCTTTTTTATATCATGCTTTGATTTCCAATAATAATCTCGTCCAGGTGTTACTGAATAGGTAAAGAATTGTTAGACAACACTTCATTTCCCCAGTAGAAATTTAGGGTTTAGTTGATTTACAAATAAAGCATATTTTGTAGATTTACCAATAACAAGTGCTTTAATATCAACGTCTATAGACTATTCAAGTTTTTCTTTAATGTCCTTTCTACAAAGTGCTTTAAAAGAAGATTTAGATTGCTTAGGGAGTTCTTCTTCTATCGCTATTGACCTGCTACTTACCAGTCCCTCGGATTTTCTAGAGATTGTCTACAAATTCATATAAATTCATGCTACGTTGACATCGTCGCTATAGATCAAATAAAGAGCCTCTTCTAAAACAAATCCAAGTTTATAAATTATAAACCCAATCTTCCACTTACAACTTCCGTAGCGGCTACAAGAAAGTCAGTACATCTTTTCGTGCCATATGACAACATAAACCCTTACCTACTTAACAAATTCTTCAGCAGTCTTTTATTATAAATAATTAGTGTAACTTTTACAAATCTACCTTTAAACTTTAAGCAGTAAATGTATACAATACATCAGCTTGGCAACGCAATGAAGATGGCTTCTTTATGCCATAAAACCAAAAAATTCCAATTTCTACAGCATATCAAGGAAATGGAGAGAACTTTCTCCTTAAAAAGGTTTAATCTATAGAAATCCTCTATTTCCAAAACATAAATATTTCTTAAAATATTAATTAACAACATGATGTTGTTTCATACTATATTAAAACTTTCTACATCTACCAGGTCATTTTAGGGATATCCATAAAAAGTTTAGCCCTAAGGTTAAAACGCCGAGGAAGAATACTCCTGGGATGAAAAGTCCTGGGAGCAAGTCAAGCGAGAGTTAAATTGCCGGAGCGAACAGCTAGCTACAAAGTAATCCATATTCCATCTGAAAGATTATTAATAATATATTATTGTTTAAATATTTTACGAGGGCGAGTGTACTTATCGAAAAGTATTTTGCGGTGTATGAACTGTTCTGTCTTTTTTTCAAACATTTTAAGTGATATTCTTGCGAACCCTTTTAAATATGTCGAGCTTTTTTCATGTTTTAATATAAATAGTAGGAACGTGAATTGCGTTTGTAAAGAATTAAAGTTGGTCTTAATGAGTCGGTGTCGTGTTTATAATACATTTAAATTCAAGTTATAAATCTTCTAACAAGCAAGAGGCCGACTTGGTTTATTCATTTCCATATAATGTTGTACCGTTGCGCTTTTCTGCCTGTTTTCATAATATCATGTATTACGTTAGCAGCTGTAATCTTCTCGGTCTTACGTTATTTATGATTAATGTTTACTAATTCATTTCGTAAAGGATGTTTTCATCTCTTATTAATTTTTTTGCTTGAAATACAGAACATGTAACTGTTTAACTTCAAACGTTTTGAATTCGTTAAACAAAAATATCATTTTCTTGAAATTTGCGTAAATATTGCTTTTGCTTCTCCATTTTCGTGAATTTATTATTGTAGATACTTTAACGTACTTAACGTATTTACCTTAATATTTATTAATCGTGGAGTTTATAGGTTTAATTACAAGGCGAGGTAATATTATTTCCATATTGCGTTTACGTTATAAAATCAGACAAGGGCTCAAGTTCGTGACATTCTTACTTTTTATCGTAATTTGACATCAATCCATTTATAATTTGAATTTGTTTGAAAGTGTTTAAAAATTATTTTTAAAACATGTAAATACGTTATGTGTATATTTATTATTTTTAAGTTTCATTTGCAAAATTGTTTTTACAGTTGCACTTTAATATTGTAAAAAGCTTTTATTAGCATGGTAAAAAATTATGGGAATCTTTCGGGGATTATTTGAAAACTGATATTTATGTATTTATTCTCCTTAACAATGTTCATAATTTATTTGCTTAAAGTTTTCCCTTTTTTATAATTCCATATTTCATTTACGGTAGTATGATGGTTGTCAGTTGATAATTGGTAAAGTTTCTAATTCTCAATGTTATTAGACCTACACAGCATCATTCTCTTCTGCCTATATTGATTCCAACTCGGGCCTAATCCCACTCTAATATTACCACACTCCGTACTAGTAGGAAACCGAATGTATTTACAATGAAGTTGGGTCAAAGTGGGCTTGGAATAACATACAGAATACAACCTTGTAATAATGTTAAGATGGGGACAAAAACTAGTGGCTTTTATCCATTAGTCGTACATTTTACAAAATAAGGAATTTACAACATTTAAGGTTAAAAAAATTTAGTTTTTGCTAAAAAAAAGTACATTTCTAAAACACAGAATAGTACTCTGAACAATCGGAAAATTTTAAAACACATAAAATACTCTTGGGACAAATTTTTTCTGTTTTAATCGCGACCGTAAATAAAATGGGAGTTGCGGATATTGAATGATTATCACTTCATTCATAACCAACAGCAGTTTTATACCGATGTACACTAGATGGCAATTAAACATTGAAGAAATTATTGTTCTCTGAACCTTTCTTTATCTACATCCCTATAAACGCTTATAGTGCATGTAACATGCATAACTACAACTACCTATAAACTGATTTTTCATTTATAACCTCATAAAATTTCCATATGGTTATCGGCAAGAAACCTGATATGATATTATTATGGGATTAAATCTGATTGCTTTTAGAGCTGATCGTTTCAACCTTAAACTCATTTTTTGTTTTTGAAATTTAAATTTCATTGTCTATTTTCTGTATTTATGGGAATAAATCGTCATCTTCAATCACAAACTTCTTTTTACATTTAGGAAGTTATTATGTTAAATAAGCGAATGTCTCATATTCTGTAAAACATTATTGCTACTTAAGATGAGTTTAGCAAAAACTGAATATTATCGATTTTTGTTCTTATGTGGTGTTTTTTTATAATTTGCTTCAAATATTTGATTGTAAGTCGTGTCTTTATTATTAGTACGCAGTTCACCTCAACTCAACGTAGTAGTTTTCTTGAGTGAATTAACAATTAACATGCTAGTTAAACTCAATAAAGATGGAAATCTGAATCATACACCTAATTATATTTTGGCTCCTAAACACAAGAGTGCAACCACAAAGCAAATTCCCTAAATTGTATTACGTGCTCTTGAAATAAACATTTCCATTAAACTAGTCACTATTCATTCAGACACTAGGTCGTTTCCTAGGTAACATGTTGTTGTGGATATCTATATGTATATATACTGAAAAGCTTGTCAAAATTAATGTTGAAATTTACAATTTGACCTCGAATATAACCCGCAATTCTCGTTTCTGTTCACATCTCTCTAACGCCAGCTGTAGCACATTTACGCTGATTTGCTATTACCCTTCATATTTCAAACTGTTTAAGCTTTGTTCCACACGTCCCAGGAATATGACACCATCTACCTGTTATTGCTTCTGTATTCAAATGAATCTAATTTGAACATGCATCAAAAGGGGAAAGGGTTGCAGTAATACATTTCACAATTTTATATTTTTAAATTTATCTCTTATTACAATTAATTTTATTAATTAAAATAATATTGAGCATGGAAAAACCGTAGCTCGTATTTAATGTCATATTCATCATTTTGACACGCAACAGATTATTAGCTACCAAAAGTGATTTATTCGTTGTATACTATACCAACGCTTTAACAACGACATAAATCATTTGCTTAAGCTCAATAAAAGCATATCATCGGAATATTTACCTTGGGGTTTATTATTTCTTAATTTATTCGTTTCTTGTGCTAACTAGAATTTTTCCTGAAAACGTAAGACATTCAATGAAATTTTTTTTTTCTATTCAACATAAAACTTACTGGCTTTGAATTCTCAAATAATTAGAAGAATTTTAGAAATAATAACGAATAAATACAATTTAAATATTAAATTAATTTAAAAATCTCTACCTCGGTAGCACAGTTGGTTAACGCACCTTGAGCGAGATAAGAGTACGTAGGTTCAAATCCTACCTGCGGTAGAGATTTTTAAATTAATTTAATTAATTTAAATTGTAATATGACCTATTGTAAAGATGTCATTAATAGTTTAATGTATGTTATGAGTGAATAACTCAAGAAAATTATTAAATTTAATAACGATTCCTTGCGTCTATTGCCATCCGTTAGATTAACTTTTACATAAGCCTACCTTTATTAACCTCTACTAGTATTTATTTCTCATTATAGTATGTAATAGTGAGGAATATAAAACTCGAGTATATTAGTCCATAGCACAAATAATCTAAAACACTTATTAAACAATATCTTGCGTGATAAAATTAGTATACCGGGTGTTAAAAATTCGAGTAGTTGTATGGGGATCTCAAGAACCGTAAGAGATACGAATTTGTTTAAATTATTGTAAAGTTGCACATTTATGTGCCTAACAACATGCCGTTTAAAAAGTTTAAAAATTTTGAATACTTCTGGAGATATCCGGAAAAAAGCAAAATAATAATTTTTCGTTTTTAATTTCTTACGCATTTATTTTCAAATTTATTTAAAAACTAATAGCACATTATTAAAGCACTTTTCTATGTTCTTTAAAACTGTGCAATCATTTTTTAAATGCGACGTTTCGTATTTCAGATATCATCATCAGGTCAATTTTTTTCAATACGGACCTGGATTTCTTTTTACGTTTTTGTCGAAGACTGGTTCTCAAATGTATAAACATATATTATTTTTTTTTAAATTGTGTTTTGTAGTAAAGAAAATGATGCTTCTTTTATCGTCCAATCTTTTGCTGGTACGGTTCTGGATATATTAATCAGGATTCGTATGCTAAGACAAATTAACATAACTGTAAAACTCGGTTTGATAAGCATACTTAGTCTAAGTTTATTTAAACTTATTTTATTATTTTGTTTGCGTTAACATGTATTTGAACAAGCCAAAAGGAAAATTTACAATAACAACAACTAAAACTAGACTGAAATACTGAGAAATATAATAACAATAACAACTATTAAAATTAAATAAAAAAATAAATAAATTTTTAATTTTTTCATAAATGCTCTAAAAGACCACCGTTTACTTCAACACGTTGATTTATTTTTCGTCTTATGGTTATTATAGCTCTTTGAAGGCCCCTCCTGTCCAAAGCAGTAAATGTATTGAAAGGCGCAAGAAATTAAAAACGAAAAATTATTATTTCGATTTTTTCCGGATATCTCCGAAGTATTCAAAATTTTTAAACTTTTTAAACGGCATGTTGTTAGGCACATAAATGCGCAACTTTGCAATAATTTAAACAAATTCGTATCTCTTACGGTTCTTGAGATCCCCATACAACTACTCGAATTTGTAACACCCTGTATACTACAACCATTTTTTCATTTCCTAGAATTCTATCTGCAATTACATCGCTGATGGTCACATTTTTACAAACATAGCTAACCTTTCAGGTTATTATATTATCGTTACATGCAATAAACTAAGTGTTATGAAACCTGCGTAAAACAATGAGTCACGACATTCGTTTGGTAAGCCGGAAGGCATTAGTTCCGTGGATTCGAGACCTGCGCTTGGAAGATTAGCCATCGAGATGGTAGGTAATGTCTTCTTCAAATTGTATGGTAGATGAGAAGACATAATTCTGGCAGTTGATATCTTGTAGTGTAATGTATGAAATTAAAGAAAAAATAGACGATTTCATAAATTTCAAGCAGAGTCTGAAATTGCTAGGATAAACTAGAAGTAATACTCTGATATACGTAACGATAAATTAATAAGCGAAATCTATCATCTGAGATTTACGTTATGTATTGCTTTTCTTGTCAGTATAAACGCACAAAAAATTTTATAGACGGATCTTCGGCAGGTATATGTTGCTAGGTAACACTAGATATATGTTGTTAGTGTTCTCATAAAATATTTAAAAAATACTTGGATATATTACAATGTTTTTTTTGTAAAAAAAAACGCTCGTTCTATCTTAGGGAAATTAAAAATTCATCAAGTTCACTTGTTTCGTTGATTAATTCTATTGATTAATTCAGCTCAACTTATGTTCTTTAAAAAGTTATCTTAAAGAAATTTTGATTTCCCAAATTCGATTGTAAAATTCAGCTTATTATACGTTTGCGTGCAACAATATAATTTTTATACTACACTTAATACTTTTCTTAATTTTCTTCTTACTAGTTTTACTAGCTTCTTTGTCCATTTCACCAACTTTAGTAAGTCAAGCAATCCTACTTCCCTAGTCTGAATCTCTCTCTCATCTTTATTAGAACGATTGATTGCACTCTCACAGTTTATGGGTGTTTGGTATGTGCTAACAATAACTTGAAAACTAAGGCATTATATGCATTTTCTTCTTCACTATCTATCGTTCTTAAATAGTCGATTTTAGCATGTTTAGTTCTAATTTATAATTATTAATAATTTTTAGATTCGTTTATAGAATCCCGTGTTCAATCCTCTTTGCGGATTGCTGTCTCAAGACATTTTCACGTGTCTTTAGCTTTTTTTTATTGCATATCAATTGGTCTCAGGACCAAGAGTAATTTGGCCTTTATTTGAACACTGAATCGGATTTAATGTTATATAATCGAATTGGAAAACTAGCTAGATGTTTCTTGTATAATTTACTTATTCAGTTTTTTTCTTATGAACTGTAGTATAGGGCAATATAAATCTGCTTGGAATGAAACTTGAACTTTATGTACGATTATAATTGAGCATGACGTACTCAACCATTTACGTTTGCACACAAAAGGGAGATTAAACCTAATGAAGAAAATTGCTTGATATCCTGAGAATATAAATATCTGTGGCAGTTTTCAAAATTTCTAGACGAGCTTCAGTGTTAGAATCTCTCATAGCCGGTTGGTCTTCTGATCCTGCAAAACTCAAACATGAATAAATCCCAAATCTTGTGTCGAATAGGGAGAGTATTGAAGATGCAAAATGCCCAAGGCGTATCCTGAATGTCAGCCCGGAAAGAAATTACGTCAAACAGAAATGTTGGGTTGTCTATTTTATCTCTAATATAAGTATACGTCAATTACTAACTAAATTTTATACTGGCTTGAGTTTTGCAGAACGATGCTCTTATGTGATCCAGAGAGATTCATTGCATTTGAAAAATCATCTTGACAATTTTTTCACTATAGGATCATTAGCATAGATCCGAATACTGTAAGGATCGCTACCCGTTTGTTTGTCGAAACACACGTGCAATTTTGGTATAAATTTCCAGGTCATTGCGACATTAATTTATTTATATTCTTGTTGTTCTTACTGGAGAAACTGCTATCTACTGAATCTCTCAAATTAAATTTTATTTGTATTATGATTTTGCTAATCATACATGAGACAAATATGCCTACCTTGGTTGCAAGAATTCAAATTTTAATTATCCAATAGTAGAATTCAATAATTTATTTATCTTCAGTTGCGTTACCTCTTTTATTTATAACTCTATTATATTTTCCTAATTTCTTTCTTGTCCAGTTCCAAGGCAGCCAGTTGAGTTTAGGACAGTGTAATCTAAATTAGATTCTATGCCGCGTACTTAATTATTTTATAAGTGTAGCCAGGTATCATCTGTTATTGACAAAACAATTCTAACAAAGATCAATAACATATTCTACATCCTAATTTGTTTTGCTTTTAAAACGTCTAAAATGCTTGATAAAGAAGCTAATGTATACTAAAAGGCATAAAGCTAATAATGGTTTTTGTTATTACGATAATTACCGCATTTAACAGATAAACGCAGAGCCTCAACCATTATACAAACCTTAATTACACACCGCAAATATTTCCAACTAATGTAACTGAACGGAAATATTTACGCCTAAATTATTTAAAGTAAAAAAATAAATAACAAGTTTTTCAATAAAAATGCAACTTTACCACGTGATTCATTTCGGAATACCTATTCTATGTAGAGAAATGTTGAACAAACGTAAAGTTTCAGTTATGAGGCACTTTCGAAATGACGATAGAACAGAGAACGTCCTCTAAAACTCAATTTTCAGCAGCGGAAGTTAGAACTAGGGTTTATCAAAGTAAGACAAGTTATGTTGGCCTTCTACAACAAATTTTAGATACTCCAAAAGCAGAACCAACTTAGTCGAACTTATGTGAGTACCCATCACGCACTTTGAAAGGGTTTTAGAAGTGGATAACACTTTCTACGTTCTTGTTATCATATATATTTTACACTCAGGTAACTCAAACTTTGATGTTACATTTCATAACTTCCCCTATTAATATTTTATATGGTTTGAAGAATTTTTAATTAAAGTAATTCCATTACATATTTCAGTAGAAGGGAGCTTGCGCTGCACTTTTGTATAAAAACTAAATATGGAATTTTTATTAACCCTATGTATATCAATTTTACAGTAGAGAAACCGAAAAAGAAGATGAAAGGGTTTGCTACAAGTTATTAAAATGTAAATATTAAATAGCTGTTATGAAAAATATTAATGTTTTGAAACCTTCAATGTATTAAATGTATTCACATTAGCACTATCAGTAATGTAAATAATAATTGGGATTATTTTAAGCCTTTAAAGACAGTGAGTTATCTGTTTTAATTTGATTTAAATATTGTTCTGTTTAAAATAAATAAATAAAGCTAAATTTCGCTTTAAGGGAGAAATTTAACAGAAATGTTGATTAAACGTGCTACATTTTGAAATTAATCTCTAAACTAGATTATCTCTTATTTATAAACATAAATAATACAGTAAATGTTGCGGATAAAATTCATTTAGTTACATTGTTATCAAGAACAATGGAAGAGTTATTGATTGTTACATTACAATATTCCGTAATGCAGTAAAAGCTGATTTTATTCAACTTTGACAACAAATAAATACTCATATATATTTAACAAAATAAGAAAGTAGGGCAGCACAGAAGTTTTGGTAAAGAATTTTTCTTAAAATGAAGTTTCATACCTATATCTCTCGAAGTAATTTTTTCTTCTCTTGTGAACCAAGGGAATAAAAATAAAACATCTAGCGCTTTCAGAATTCTAATATTGCTTATCTTAAACTCGAGCAAGATGCATGCTGCGTTTCAAGTTTTCAGATAGCAAAATATATTTTTAAGTCAATCATAAAAATTTAATAATTGCATATTCTACCCCCTTAATGTACGTAAAGTTAAATTTGAAAACTTTTGGAATTATCTAAGCTCAGTTAAACTGAAATTGCAATTTAAAGAAATTAACCAAATTGGATACGCACTCATCCTTTAATTATGCGATCCGGTGTTAGGATAGTAGTTGATAGAACTAACTGATTTGGCAGATCGCAAATCGAGATACAGTATTCACCCCTTCGAATTAGGATAACACTTTTAACTCCAAAAGCAAATAACGCAGCGCCTGGAGGAATTCAACTTAAAACTGTTCAAAGAGCTTGACGTTACTTCTTTTATTTGAACTGAGGCTTCTTTGTTTGTACAGGAATATAACGTTACTGTTGAAATAAATGTTTTATTATTGGGTTATGTTTGATATATATTTTACCGACGCAAATTGCTTTTTTACCTTCAAATAAAACAAATAAGATTTATTTATTTTTTGTTGCCAATAAAAATAAAACGGTTTAATAAAACAAAAGGATGATCATTCATAATGTAAATCTGACGGTTGTTTCAATCAACAAACGATTTTAGATAAAAGTCGCTTTAGAAGATTGCTTTTATATTTATTCATTCAAATACCGAGGCTTTCCTTACTGTTGAAACTGTTTAGAAAAGGAACTTTCAAAAGTACTTTAAGGTAATCGATAAATAAGAATATGAAAAGTTTCATTTGAATGGAATATGAAATAAACGCACCTCAAAAGAGTGGAAAACTGAAAACAAGAAGTTAAAGATACTTTTTGATACAAAGACTTATAACATTAATTGAATTGATATTAAATTCAGAATACATTATTTACGTAGGTACTTTTAGAATTTGCATGTTCTGCGTAGATTTGATCAACAAGTTTAGGGGTTGACAATTAAACTGAATTGTATTGTTAATTCTCTAAACTTTAAAAACAGATATTTTAGGAAATCTTAATTAATTTTATTGTTGTACAAGAAAATACACTTTCTTTATATAGTGTCCGCCAAAGAGTCCGTACCATATGGGAAAAATTCTGATTGGATGACTTATGGAAAATTTGTTCCAGGCATCAGGTTTTGCTTGCTCCAGAACCAAAAATGACTTAATCAAAAGTAATTATGTGGTCTCCATTACCTGTCAAATTTGACATTTTTAGAGAAAATTTTGGAAAAATGGACTTATTAGACCGAATTTTGAAACACGTAATGAGAAAAAATGTTTTCGTTGCAAACGTTTACTCTTATGCAAATTTTCAAAAGTCTACCACGATTTTCATATTTTGTCCTTTATTTCTTCGCTTTTCCTTATTTGTTAATCAATAAAAAACGATCCAATCTAATTGAACACACTTATTACATATTGTACAATCTCATTTTACTGTCTAAATAATTTTTTTCCTTATTTTTATGTAAAAAATGAAAATGGAGCTTTGGTAAAGTAGTACACTTGTTGCAAAGTTCATCTCAGATATTGTTAACAAAATTTTATGTTAATGTTTATTTGGAAGATGCAATAAGATATGTACATATGTATGTAATGCACGCCCTGATTACAAAGAGGATTTATGAGTTTATCTGTATGAATGAGATGAACTTTGCACCAAGTATACTGCTTTACCAAAGCTCCATTTTTATTTTTTGTTTACATAAAAATAAGGAAAAGAAGATTATTCAGACCGTAAAATGAGTATTATGCAATATGTATCAAGTGTTTTTAATTAGATTGGATCGACTTTTATTTATTAACAAATAAGGAAAAGCGAAATAAAGGGCAAAATATGAAAATCGTGGCTTTTGGAATTCTTCATACCGGTAAAATGTCAAATTTGACAGGTAATGGAGACCACATGATTACTTTTGATTATTTCATCTTTGGTTCTGGAGCAAGCAAAACCTGATGCCGGAAAGAAATCTTCTATAAGTCATTCAATAAAACTTTTTGGCAGACACTGTATATAGTGAGTGATAGATTTACGATATGCAGTTGCAAGTTTGAAAATACTTCCAATTTGTTTGTATCTGCATAAGAATGTGAAAAAGACATTAGCATTGTGTAATATTACAAACCTGAAATTAGCTAGTTGTATTTTATGTTACATTTTTGTAATTTAACTCAAACAAATTAGTAATACTTTCTTCTGCATTTATTATTCCCAAAAGAGGTAAATAAGTCTTTGGGCTTCCATCAGAACAAAGACTTGTAATATTAAATCTGCCTTTAATTGGGGATTCAGGCGAATTTTGCAACCTTCTGTCAAAATAGAGCATCTATTAGCTTCTTCTTGAAGATCCTTCTTCTGTAACAACAATTAGATGTTTGATAACAGTACTGTCTACCTTATATTTTGTCTTTGTTGAATTCTGATCGGGTTTAAGCATATTAGTGAATTTCAAAAATATGAAAATGTAAGCGCAATGAATTTCTTGGAATCTCTAAGTTAATACATAGTAATGAAGTTATCCGAGTCCGATGAAATACCTGTCGCGAAATAGACGCAAATTGTGCGAGCAGAAAATTCTAGTAAATTTATCTGCAACTATACGTTTGGTGTTTTATTTAAAATCTATAATTTAGGCACATACTGTACCTTTACATATTTCTTCAAAACTAGATCTCTTCTCATACTCAGATTTTGCTGACTTAAATGTGACTACGAAAACCCAAAACATGCAGTAATGAGGGAAAGATTCAATTCAAACCAGATTCATCAATATATAGTTGTAAGAAGTCTATTTCTTAAAAACAAGTCATCTCTTAAACCTAAAAGTTTCTTCAGCAATAGTTCCAGAATTTGTTTAACTATTTGGTTTATTGTTTATTGTCTCTAGTTTATTGTATTTTATTTATTGTTAATGTCACTTGAAGATATAATAGTTATTCTTGCAGCTATATTTTAACTGTTAAGATTGTTTTGTACTTTGGGTATCAAGCTGTGAAGTAGTATTCCTCTCTACAGAATTATTCTGCTGAACAAAGCCAGTATAGTGTGGTTCACAAGTTCCATTTTGGCTATTTTTTGCCTGACTTCACCAAAAATTATGATCGAGGTGTCATTCGATTCGGAATGGCATTTAGAAACTTTTCGAACATTTCGAAGTCCCGTGAAAAAAAATTGCAAAAGTTATAAACAAATTTGTAAAAAAAGGGGGTTTCGTTGTTTGCAAATATCTCGGAGAATATTGCAAATATTCGAAGTCAAAAAAAAGATCCTTAAAGAGCAGGAAACTTCCTACAAAAAGGTTTAACTCCCGGAATTGTACCACCAATATTTATTATTTTAATTTAGAGGTGAAAATAGGGCTAAAAACGCGTGATCTGGCCGCCGCGCGCGCCGCTTAGTTTGCTCTCTTTAACAAAAAAAAATTATTTTAGCTATTAAATATAAATATTAAGGGATAAAAAAATTCAGGCATCATTGGGATACATGAATGAACAATAATCCATGGGAAAAAAATTTTTACCACAATTTGTTTATTAGTTATGCTTTTGTTAACTAAAGAAATTTTACCAATTTTTGATTGTTTATAAAAAGGTGGAAATTGACAATTTTTTAATTTTTCCAACGGGGATCTGTTCTGTAGCCTTTGTAGAATAAGTTCAAGAAGTGAAACAAATCTCAAGGTTTTAGTTTAAAAAATATCATGATTTTTATGTAAATTTTCAATTGGTAAAATTTTTTTAGTTAACAAAAGCATAACTAATAAACAAATTGTGGGAAAAATTTTTTTCAAGTGGGTTATTGTTCATTCATGTATCCCAATAATACCTGAATTTTCTTATTTCTTAATATTTATATTTAATAGGTAAAAAAATTTTTTCTTGTTAAAGAGAGCAAACTAAGCGGCGCGCGCAGCGTCCAGATTACGCGTTTTTAGCCCTATTTTCACCTCTAAATTAAAATTATAAATATTGGTGGTACAATTCCTGGAGTTAGAACTTTTTTGTAGGAAATTTCCTGCTCTTTAAGGATCTTTTTTTGATTTCAGATATTTGCAATATTCTCCGAGATATTTGCAAACAACGAAACCCCTTTTTCTTTTTTTTTGCGAATTTGTTTATAACTTTTGCAATTTTTTTGCGCGAGACTTCGAGATGTTCGAAAAGTTTCTAAATGCCTTTCCGAAGTCAGGCAAAAAATTGCCAAAATGGAACTTGTAAACCACACTAGTATTGCTAATTCACGAGCTACACATTATAGTAATAATTATCCATGTTTCTTGCTTTCTTATAATACGTGTAACTAGCCAACTGACAACGTGAAATTGAAACAGATATAGTAATTTTAAAGAAAACCTGCCATAATGGAATTTTTAGTGAGAGTAAGAAAGAAATTAAAAAGAGGTAAGATAGGGTTTACTTAGTATTTGACCTTCAGTAGGCCTTGTAAGGACAAATTAAGTTCAGACCTTATTATTACTTATGTTCATATAGAAAACTATGGATTTTAAGTAAAATCCCAGTGCATCCCTTTTGTTACATTACACTACTATACACAACTCGTTGGTAAAATCTATTAGTTAAATTAAGAAATGTTTCATCAGCACCGAAAACTTTTCCGGGGCATTCATAATATCTCATTGTTAGTTTAGACTTATGCCTTGATGAATACTCAAAGGGATTCAAACGATGTTTAGATACATTATATTGATTTAGATGACTCAGAGAAATTTAATCTCTAATACATAGAGACCGATTAAATTATGGTTGGAAATGAGACTAAGATTTTTGTAGCTCAATTTGACGCGTAAATTAACAAGGAAGTTTCATTATCAAAAATTCAGAATAAGAAACAACTATTATGTAGACTTATAATACACATTGGAACATAACTTTGATAAAATTATTTTCAATCTTTAATATCAAATAAGCAAATCTCAAAGGAAAAGTAAAATTGGCGCATTTAAACATAATCTTTAAGAAGATTCAGTCATTTTTTATTGACTGAACGTAAGTACGGAACTCAGAGTAGAAATAAATAACGAACGGCGGCTCCACGTTGGGTGCCAGAAATTGTTTCAAAATCAAATACGGAGTACTGTACTCAGATACATACTTGTCTTAAACCAACATTGTACAGCAAAAGTCTTTCGATCTTAATAAGATAGTACGTTGTACAAAATTATTAATGTTGTTATTTTTGATCCACGTATCATATCGCATCTACGATTATTTTATTACTTATGTCTATAAATAATTAAAGTTTAATTCATTCTACCGACGCAACAATTTTTGAATTCGACATTTTACAAAAAAGAATTATTTGGGTTTTTCGTAGTTTAGTGGACGAAGTCTTTTTGTTTGAAAAGATATTCAACGCAAGTTTCCTGTTTGATATGGCTTTTTATCTCAAAGTACTGCTAGTTATCCATTAATTTATTAACAGTTCATAAGATGTTACATTATTGTTTATTCTAGATACTAATTTTGTTTTATCTTTAATCCCATTAACTGTGAGCTTTGTATTTGTTGACTAAAATATTTTTTGTGTTCCGTACAACATATTTAATGGACTCTTGAGTTTTTTGTTTTTCTATAAATCTGCTATGAAACCCTATAGCAGTATCTTAATTACTTTTTGTTAGCTACACGCCCGCTCTAGGTTCATGAACTATGATATTTGATATATTATTCTCTGTTGTAATTGTATTGTTATTTTTCCTTTTAACATAAAATATTGTATTTCATTACTTCGATTTTATTCAACTGTTTGTATGCTTATTATTCTAACTACAGTAACCGTTACGTGTGCAAAATTCTCAAGTAACATCATTAATAATTATAAAATCACAATAATAACTGAACTTGATATAGCTTTGCTATTCTTATGGTGCGGTTTTCTTAAAAATACCCAGGAAAAAATGTTAATTTCATTTGCGCAGTGTTTTGAAATATCTTGCTTTGTGACAATTTTGCGAGATATTTGTTATTTCATGAACTGTCTAACCTTTGTATACCCTTTGACATTAATCTTTTGCGAGTGGGATTTATCATAATTGTTATCTTTTTTAATGAAGTTTTTTGCAAACGATTGTTGACATTACCTTAATATTGTAATGCATTTTTATTTAAACGTATTAGCGCTGTTCTTTAACCTTTAACAAGTAATTAATTCCATTATCGAAACAATGTTGATCTTCATTTTATTCCGTCAGAATAATTTCCGCCCACGTTACTGGAAATTTTAACCAGCTGTCATCTGTTCGTGATATCTTATATAAATTTTCTAACGAGAAGAATCTTTTAACTGCTTCATATTGGTTACACAAAATTTGATACATACCTTAGTTCGGATCTTTCCATCTTTATTCATCTGGTATGAAAGACGGCAGCGATTTGAATGAAATCTACAAATAACCACAATGAGGTGCCTATTTGATGTCAAATCGTAAATCCTGCAGATGTTTTGTTATCTTGGGTTGGATTTTCCTATATTGGATTTTTCGAATTCCACTTTGCCTTTTATTTTCCATGCTGTTGCCGTCTATTATCGAAAAATCTCTAGCAACAGACGTACTATTTTTATAAAAGAAACATTTCTTTATTGCGACCTGAAATAGAAATCACAGAAAACATTAATTTAAACATAAATCTTGGGTTTTAAAACTACTTTTACATAAATATAAGAAAAACTCCCCAAAATTAACATTAAGCATTTATCACGTCATAACTTCAAAGAAAAAGGCCAACATAAAATTCAACATTAAACTGCTTTAAAGCTCAGAACTTGTAAACTTTATTCATGCGAAGTATGCGAATCTTTATTTCCTGCAGCAGCATATCTGCACTGTACATTTTAAATGGATTTAAACTATAAAATAAGAATGTGCTGCAGTGCAAGGTTTGTTTTATGAATGGACCATTCTTGTATATTACAGTAAATCTTTTACTTAATAATTTTCATTTTATATGTTGCCAGAACTGTATTCAAAAACGTGTAGAGATTTACGTTGAACCTTTCCAACGATATTTTTTGATGTAAGATCCAAATATAGCAAAATAAAGCTGAATGTCAAAATTGATTAGTTTTCTTTAATCAACAGAAAAATGATTTGCTTTTGCTTATAAAAATGTAGAAAAATGAAACGCCACTGTTTGTTTGAAGGTTTCTAGCTTCTAGAATTATAATCAACTGATGTGTGGAATTTTTCCCAGCGGACATTAGTTAATTTTGCTCTTCAACCTGGGTGTATGTACCTACAAACTACATAGGTGTTGCAAAGTTTATATGAATGAATTTATATTTTTGTTGTTTATTAGCATCCCGGATTATGAAGATTAATTGACGGTCATATTTTTAATAAATGCAACGTTATTTTATAATATGTAAGGAAAGTGTAAATAACACAACTCTTGGTCTAAATTCTATTTTCAGAATTAAACTTTGCTGCATAACATTTTTTATAATAGTTGGCTAGCAGTAAATAATTTGTTATTTACATTAATATATAAAACGATACAAAATCTAAATTGTTATCAATTTCATACATAGTTGCAATCTTACTTCTTTTTGAGAAAAATAAATCCTTACGTAGCTTTTCTGTTGAATTGGCAAGCATTAGCTCCATTTGGATAAAAGCAATCATAAAAGTCAACATAAAACTTTTCAGTGATAACTGTTAGACCAGAGACAATCGTTCAGACAGCTCTCTGGTTATAGAATTTCACATGACATCTCAGTTACAGAACGGAAATTATTTATTTGATGAAATATATAATAATTAATAACAAATAGAAGTAAACAACAGAAATGACCACCCAAACTGCTCGATATCAAGTTTAACAAATTAATAAACTTTAGTAATAACAAAACCAGCTTATATCATCTCGCAACACGATATTCTGTATCTCCTTTTTGTCTTAAATCAATTTTTAGTGTGCAAAAACTGTAAGCTTTAAAAAGTTATAAGTGACAATATCGAGATAAGGGCCTTGTCAGCTTACACACTTATCTAAATTTGTGAGGAAATAAAAATTTTCTATCGATTTAAGCTCTCTCGTGCAGTTAAAATTAAATTTTTTGTTGACGCCAGCTGTGTTAGTATCTAGTAATTATGTGTCTAAAGGCCCTTCAATGTAGGTCTGTAACTAGAAATAAACGTGTTTAGGTACCAAGTTTATAGAAGATTCAAAAAAGAATCAGTACTATTACAATTGTGGATTTTATCAGGTTCTACTATAAAAACATCTGTTTTGCAAATTATTGAAATAGAAAATTTGATAAGCAGCGTTGGTTCTCTATGAATTTTTTTAATTTTTACATCTCTGTCTGGAATCACTTTGAATCAAGCATCAATTTCAGATTAAGCTGCGAAATCATCTTTTAAACCCAAACAGTATCTACAACATCCGAAATAAATTATACTTACTGTAGAAAACAATGCCAAACTGACACATTTTTTCTGGTGGTCATGTAATTTTTCATGCTCAGAGTTTTTTAGTAGCCATTTTTGTAATGATATCCTTCATACTATCTAATGACACATTACTACCGACTGTACCCTTAGTAAGAGGCATGTTTGGTTCTCGAAAGATTTTGGTCTTTTCAATAGAATTTCAAGCAAGGCAACCATTAAGTATAATTCAATTTTAAGCTCACTTTGAATTGAGCATCGGTTATCGGTTTTTGCCCCGGTTAGGTCTTTTTCCTGTTCATGATTCAAATGGAATTGGAACAGTGTTTTTTAAGTTCAGACAGTAACTACAGAAGCCTAAAGAATAGTCAGAATAAAATAATTTCAAACTGTGATCATGATTAAGTCATCGTTTTTCTGTTAAAATACTTGTGGCAGTCTAATGTCGTTTTGTTATGTTTGTAGCTCAGAATTTTCAATGGGCTTTTTTTAACTAACTGTTAAATACTAATTTGCTTTGTGGTACACTTAATACTGTATGGCAGCATATCAGTACAGCAATGCTATGATGATTTATAGAAAATATAGGCCTAGAATACGTTTTATACCTGATGATATTGCGACTACACCTCAGAGCTTTACATACTTTTCTTTCTAGAACAGAAAGTGTGTCTTCTATTTTTGAACCGTGTTTAATAGTAAAATATTCTAATTGTTATTACCGACTGACGGTTATTATCTGCAATAGTCTCCACCGTTGTAATGGTTGACGTCACCCGATGCTAATACACAAAATGTAACGATACCAATACCATGATGTCAAAACAATAATTTTACGCAGCCCAAAAGTCAGATAGCATGGAAGGCAACTAAACAACTCTCAGCTGTGAGCCACGTTTTAATCGGCATTTCTTCTGTTACCTCTTGAAACTGAATACACCTAACATTGTAACAAACTCATCTACTATTTCTTGTCAGCTTTTGCTTAATCTTTTATTTTAGTATCCACGTGAAAGAACACCTAATGGGGTGTTTCTTCAATATTGATCAACTTTCTCTCCTTAATCTTTTTGTCCCGTTTATATTTAGTTTTACCATTATATCTTTATGTTCGTTCAGGAATCAATTAGTAGCATAATATAATTTAAGTTTTCAAGTTATAGGAGACTGTTTATGCAACTTTACGTGCCAATAGCTCAAAGATTATTGCTGATTTACAGCATCAACTTTCTTACAACATAAAACAAATCTCTCTAAACAAATCCATCCTAAGAATGGTCTAGTTTTATCAAATTTTACTGACTTGATTTGAAGTATTAAAAGTTAGAGTTGGACAGGGTTTTATTGTTGTTGGAGGAGTTAAATAGCGGTTTGTTGTATATAAGTGAGTAAAATTACCCTTCAATTTGCAAACTGCATTTTTTTTAATTTAAAAAAATTTAGCCAAGACTAAATTTCAGATGTAGTACATAACGTAAGAATTATTTGAGTTGTTTGACTTTTGATCTATTGTAAAACAAAGTTAAGATCATGGGCAATTTTGACCTTTATCACTTTTCATTCTATACTATTTTGAGATAGAGTGAGGGAATGATGCAATTCCCTGAACCTCGAAAGGGTTTTTGAATCTTTTAGATCTCCAAAGATATGTCAGTCTTTGTATCATAATAGTTCATCCTTGAGTTACTCTCATTGGAATTCCACCTTTAAAAGATGTTAATTGTATTTTTTGAACAGTAAGGGTGTTAAGCAAGTTAATTAAAAAAATTAAAGAAAAAAGAAAGAAAGCTTACTTTAACTTTCATTTTTAGATCCTACCATTTGTAGGCTTCTCCTTTAATATAAACAACGATACGTGTAATGTAAAAACTACTGTTTTTTATTGAATAGTTTTTATTATTGTACATAAAGCCTATAGTGTTTAACGCAATAAAGTTAATATTAAGAAATAACAAACTTTTATGCGCAAAAAATTTACAAATTAATTAGCTGTATGAGATTAGAACTTTTATTTAAAAATAATAACTTTATTATAAAGCCTAATGGAATATTCAAGTAATCCATCCATATCTGATTAATGGATAAATCAATTTTTTCTTTAAATTAAAAATAGAAGTTTTCGACAAGTTGATTAATGAGTTAATCAATTACGTAAGTAATAACTATATAATCACCACTATAGCTACTATACACTTCTATATTATTGTACAAGTTTTACAAAAATAATTTTTGAAAACAAATGAAAATGAAAAATATTCTTTTATGGCGCTTTTAAGCAACAAAACTAATTTGTACAGGTGCTGCTATGTAATAGCATGATGTAAATCAGCATGTAATAATACTTTTCCACGACAGTAATTACGTCCCTCTGTTTGGAGTGTTATAATATAATTTGATGTTTATTATTTTTATTTTTATTTTTTCCATATTCTAATTAATACTTGAGGTCGAAAGTTGTATCCGTTAAAATCTGTTGGCATTTATTGGATAGCTTAGAGCAAGCTTTACATCCCTTGTAATTAAGAAAGTTCTCCGGAACTTTGGTCTTCTACGTTTGCAAAGCAAATTAAATATTTTATTATTCAACAATGTAAAGCTTGTTTTGCAAGAGTTCCCTACCCTTTTTTATACTATGACGCAATTTAGACCTGCCTGTTTTATTTGTCCCTCTATTACCGAAATTTTAAGGAAAATATGTACTTCCCCCTGCAAACCGTCTATTTAAAATTTCATTTCCTCCAAATGGTGTGTTAATATAAAATGTAATTCATTCTCTAAATGAATCAGACAAATATTGTTTTAATGTAGAATTTAATTAATATTTTTAAGGAATCGTCAACAATTCTCCGATTCCAACATGACAGCAACGTTATGAAATCTAAAAATTTCGTGCATCTAAATTCACAATAGTTCGCACCCCCTGTGCGACGAGCGAGATGAAATTCTCAAAATAGCATTTTTGTACTGGTGTAGAAAGCTTTATGTTAAAATTGGATTTTTTCCACCGGAAATATTGTATTTCTCAAGAATGAAAGACAAGACAAAAGTTCTCGTTACGATTAAACACAACAAAGGAGTTTTGTAGGTGCCTCTTCTCTTAATTATTACGGCTACTTTTATTCAGAATGAACCTCTCCTTTTAAATGTAATAGGATATTTATTTCTGGATATTAAAAATTAGAAACTTTGGTTCTTGCAAAAAGAACGTGCTTAAAAACTCATCTACCTTTAAAGAGATGCTAATGTAGGTATAAAAAGCACATTATGAAGCACAGTTCTAACACAATGTTGCGTTATTTCAGAGATTTAAATAACTTTCTACAGAATATAGAATATCTTTTTAGGTTTAAATGAGAACAAAAATTTACATATAATTAGAAACCAGCACTGATAGGTATAAACTAAAATTAACTAAAAGGATCTTTCTGAGGTTTTACAACAGAAACTTACAAAGCAATATTTATCGTTTATAATGATCAATGAAATATTATACGAGAAACTAAATTTTCTTATTATATGTAGATTATAATAACCTTTTATATCCGATGGTATCGACTTTACATACAGTACATTAGAAACAAAACATTCATATCCATTACTACATATTGATGCTTTTATCAATTTGATCTAAAAAATAATTTAACGTTCAAATAAGAAATATATTTTACATCAAAACTTGCAAAACGTTATTTGATGAACCAGCAAAGAAAATATGAGTTTGAATGAAGATGACATGATATATAAATATTAAAAGAGGTTTCAAACGGAAACAAAATGCGAATCCTTAAAATTAGAATTTTATTACTCAGGATATTACCTGTGTATACTGTACTAATACAGACGAATCCTCTACATGATTACAAGTAAAGACTTCAGGTAACTTTTTAGTACAGAACAGTAACATAAAAGAACTGAGCATTTCTTATTTTTTGCATATACTTAGATATGTTTGTCTTCATCTGTTAGTATTATGTTGTAACCCACTTTTACAACTTAATTTAAAGTTCCCATACCCTAAAAGAAAAAACAAACACAATATACTTACTTACATATTAAACTGTTAGAATGTTGCTTTACATACGTATGTTGTACAGTGAAGACAATACTTTCATAAGAAATTAGACACAGACCCGCAGAGAATCGGATGAAAACTGCACACACCTAAAAGCGACCCGGCTGACACATCAATTAGAAGCATTTCTACAGCCCTCTACAAACTTGACGACTGTTTGTTCTAAGCAATACTTTAAACCTTCCTAGAATATATTCCAAATTCTCTTTCTTTGGAAAATAGCTTACAAAACCTATTCTGATCGATGTCGTAATTAATTATGGCATACTCTTTCAGTTCCTCTCAGAAGGAAACGGATAACCGTGTACAACTTACATTATTGAACAGCGTTCAAAGCGAGCTATTCAATGATATCAAAACCAAGTAGACGTTCTATTTGAAAACGGCCATTTCGGTAATCTATTTTCCTAGTGAAACAAAATACAATCAAAAAAACATCTTTTCATATTGTTGGTTGAAATGCGAGTCATTTTACATTTACCACATTTACTAGTTTTGCATATCCCAACTCCTTGCAGAGGTATTGACTTTAAAGAGATTTATAAATATTTTTGATTGAGTTTGATTTTGATATTTTTGATTTTCAAGATTTGCGATTTTTCCAATTAACCCTCTATCTCTTTCTATTTCCGTGGCTTTAAATTTTAGTCCAGTGCCTAACTAGGCAGATACAAAAAGAGGCACTGTGCCTAGGATGAAGGGTGGCTTGAAATGCAGCTGACAAAAGAAATTGCCAAATGTAGTATTTTTTTTGTTTGAAGTTTACCAATGATCATTGAGTAGCTCAGTTCCTTTAAAGTACAAATTTATAGCGATTCCTCTGCTCTAGTATCGTAAATATATTGGCATTATGAGCAACTGAGAACGGTCCGTGATAATTTTTATTCTACGGCTTGTCTTTAGAATTGCCATTGCCATTCCCTCAATTAACTATACAGCTATATACTACGCCTTTTCTTGCTCTCTACACAAACCTACCGATTTCAATACTAAAGTATTTTGTTTCAAGAAAGAGTTCTACATTCTTCCCTCGGTAACATCCTGAAAGGTCTTCAACCTCAATTGTTCAAATCTTTCACAGTTTCTCAAGAAGTGAAAAGATATCTTCTGGTCCTTTCCGCGTTTAGAATTTCTTATGTCCTTTCCAGACCTACGAAAAACGGGTGTCTTGTTAGAATGCAGAGACCTGTCAGAACTCCAATTAGTAGACTTAAGGCCGCTTGTATTAAATTCAAATGTAATGCTTGCGCAAATTTAATTCAATTTCACATTCAAAGCTAATATATTCTGTTTCATTGGTACTTTCAGAAAGGATTCTTATCATAAGTAGGTGTCCTTGGACTGGCGAGTTTATACGTTTTTTCATTATTGTAGATCCCGTTATGCCTTGGTACTTAATTGAGATTAACTTCCTTTTGAACAGGAGTAATTTCTTGTTCCGGCAGAGTAGACCTCTTTTAGTGCCTCCTGGTTGGCAGAGCAGTTGAAAGCTCTTTCACTTTATTCTGGGAGACCGTTTTCCCAATAACAAAAATTTAAACAATGAGGACTCACACGTGATATTCAAAGTTTTAAGTTTGAAGCCTCGATAACAATACAAAGCAAGAAAGAATTTAGAACACGCTATATATAAATCTGTAAGTTTTCCTAAACCTATAATAAATCATACATCAATTTTTTTAAATTTGCTCTAATCAGTGACTATTTTTCTTAGATATCGGAACCTTGCAGGAAAAATGTTTTCAACTTTGTTAAAAAGCAATTCAAACAAAATATGATAGATTATTTAAACATTCCAATTATATGTTAGTTTCAACATTCAATTAGAAAAGCAATTAGACAGTTTGACTGATTAGGGTACAGTAAGAAATCTTACAAAAATTCTGCGCATATTGCAATATGATATAATCTTACGTAAGCATAGAAACAAGAAACCCGAACGGAATATACTGAAACTGTAATTTATACTTCTCCTGATAATCAATCAACAGGCAGCAATTCAGGAAATATCCAGGAAGTCACAACAATATAACTGAAATGCGGAAAACTCAGGATATAATTCATGCTTTGACTGCAACTGCTGATACAAAGTTATTTCAGGCACCCTAGTGTGCTTTTCGTTCGAACGTTGAGTATATACATGTATATTTTCTGATTTTCAGATAAAATTGAACACTCCAAGCATCTGTGCAAATTAACATGGTTTCTGCTCAGTTGACATATCGAAGTGAAATAAATTACATGTAAATAACTAACCGAATCAGGAAAATTTCCCACCAGAGCAAAGCTTTAGCCTCGTGTGTATAAGATAGACGTAATTTCTTTTCACGCTCTTCCCTAATTGTGGATTTTCCGTTTATATTTAAAATCCAACAAAAACAATTTCTAGATAATCTCATTTAGGCTTTTAACAAAAAAAAACAATTGTAGAACTTTAGTTTTTATGGTTTCATATTAAACAGTACCGCACGAATGCGTTTAAATTGAAATCAAACCAAAATACTGTGAAAGCTTTTAACTTGAATAAAGAAGCACAAAAACAAAATTGTAGAAGTTGAAGGTAAATAACAGGTAAATACCATTACATAAAGCAAAGACTGTGATAACAAAACCAGAAAATTCTAGAGTGATTATCTAAAATAAAAAAGTTCAACAACCAAGAACATCTGCAACTGAAGTTATTTGGAATGAGTTTTTTTTTCTTTTTCTTTTCAGCTTTTATCGTTTAATTCAGCGTAACGGTGGTGAATTTCACCTCTCACCTCTGGCCCTGAAATGCCACTCCGTTTCAGGGATGTCCATGTGAGATCCTCGGAACCGTAAAGCTGGTATGGTCGTTGATGTTGACTTTAGTGCAACATCGGTGACCTATTTTGTCTGTTTACATCAATTTAGTTCTAACGCACTTCAATTGCAGGTCCAACAGCTTGAAGTCTTCAGTAGATATTAAGAAGTTTGTCAAGTTGATTGTTGACATGGAAGGATATTTACCGATCTAACAAAAGTAATTAATTTTCTCATCAGTTAGTATTTAGCATAATTTCTTATGAATTTTCGGAGTAGGAAGGTTGTTGATAAACGTTTATTTTATACAAAATAAAAGCCTTCCCGTTCAATCTATTTTACTAAAAAGAAAACCTTTGTCGCCGCAACAAATTCTCTGTTACTGAAAAAATAGGGATCGTCGGAAATGTACATTAAAGTAAACAACGTCAGCCAAATGCATCTCATTGTCACACCCACATTGTAACTGTATAATTATGTTAACCAACTGAAATTTCGGCGCAGAAAATCTCTAACAAAATCACTTCAATGATATTACTTAATTTGGTCTTTTTCAATTACGATATAAGTTCTAGTGAAAGTTTTTTTTTAGTTCTGTCCTGCTTACGTTCGTTGTTAAGCAACCAATCTTGTAGAAGTCTAATCAATGACATGATGCAAGATACAAAACAAATTGTCAGGTTTAATTTGAGATATGCAAATAATACTAATAGTTTTAACAATATTAAGGTTCTCGAACAAGTACCTAAAACATAGTTTGATATTCTTAAGATTTTCCTACTGCTGAAAAATAACTAGTATAGAGTAAAAATTAAATTTTGCAAAAATAAAATCATCACTTGTCACAAACGGAACATCATATATTGCCATATTATAATATAAAATTATTAATTAAAATTATTTTGACGGCTCCTCCACCAAAGCGTAATATTTAATTTATAAAAGCAACCAAGCATGGTAACTCAGAGATGACAGTAACTTTTGGTATATTTATTAAAAAAAGTTAATTTAAAAAGAGAATGATCTACATAGACTGCATTAGGCGAATACCAGTGTACAGAAGCGCGGAGAATACCTCCCAGGAAAATAGCAGTGTTGAAGTACGAGGTCTAGATCGATCTCAAGAAGCGCATGCTTTGACTTGCTTTATAGCTACCAGAATAGTTTCAATACTTCGCAATATTATGATTTAAGACGTGCTAGAACTATTTGATCCAATCTTTGAAAAACTCATTCCAATACTTAAATTAAACGAGATGGAGACATTTCCCTCAACAGTGTCTCAGATTACTTCAAAAGTTTGAATGGAGATATGAGATTCTGAAGAATGCACTAGAGTTAAAGGACTTCTGCATTTGTGACTACAGTTTTACATATTCCAATTGATTAACTTTAAAGCTAAGCAGTTTTAGAGAAAATCTCTTTTAAAGATGTCTGGGAACAAGGTTCTAAGTGTTTAATGCATTAGACATCCAAAAACCAATTTAATGTTTTACTTCTTACAACAAATGCTTAGAACAGACGCAGTATACTATTGGGGTTCTATTCAGATAATGTGTAAAAAAATCATCTGTAATGATTTTTATTATCGACTAGTTTTCTTTCAGAAACTTGCTGTATATTTGCGCAGAAATCATGTTGTTACTTATTTATAAGTTAGCAAACTGTTTCATCCTTCTAAATAGAGCTCAAATTTCTCTTTCTTGTTTAAGGTATTCCTTTAGACATTGTTGACTGGAAATTATTTTTCTTCCAGTCTTATTTGAGTTTCTTTTTTAGTTCATTTCAAAACGGCTCTTATACTGCTTTTTCTTTGTTTTTCCAAGAAGATTGGTTTCTCTGTTGTATCTGATATGACTTTTCACAGCTTCAAAGCTGTAAGGTTATTTAATTTGTAGCAATTTTGATTTCCTAGATGTAAGATTTCCATTCCAAGCGTACTTGCCTCTATTTTATAGTTATTTTATTCTTGTACTTTCATTAAACCAAGCACACTTAATTATAGTTGTGTTCACACATATTGGCCCCTACCTTAAGCATTTCGTATATCATTACAGGAAACGTACACTTAAACTCTTATCGCTTTCGATGTACTTTCATTTCTTATATCGTACTTGTCAAAGCAGTGCTGCAGATTATATTGTGTTAGCCCTTTTAGAGGCTTTTTGTTTTTTCTTGATCTCAATGACGGACTCAAGATGGGTCTGCTGAATTACGGATTTAATTTTAGGAGAAAAGCAAAAATCTCATGGCAACGAATCTTGAAAGTTGGCAGAATGTTCATGCGTTACAGTATATTTGTCACCTAGAAACTGCTTTAGTGAGAGTGCAAAATGCGCCCAAGACTCTGGTCTTTACTTCTGATACGCTTTCTCAGTCATTCGAATATGTTTATAGCATGCTGGTTTACGGTTTGAAGCAATCAACATGGCTTTTAGCTTGCATTTGCTTCGACATGTTTTCTAATGCACACGGAAAAACATGTTTTGTTAGTGCTACAAAAAATTCAGTGGAATTTTAAACAGCAAATATTTTTGCAAGAACAGCAAATATTTTTGTCACGCAGTATAATCTTTTGCTGTTGCCACTAGAGCACTTTGGTAGATATAACAAATTTATAATTTATTTTAGAGTTAGGAACAGATTAATTTGTTGCTACAGCATAAAAAATATTTGCTGTTCAAAATTCCACTAAATTTCTTGTTGCACCAACAAAACATGTTTTTGCGTGCATCGACCGTTTCCTGGTTTAAAAGTCGTATTGAGAAATGCAGAATCGGCAGAAATTTAATTAAACATGTACTTATACTTTAAATGACTCATATCAGAGAGCTAATGAAATTGGTCAGTTCAGCTCTTGATATTTCCGTTTCACTTCTTTCTTAAATTTCCAGGAAATGGTCAAAAACTTATAATTCGTATTAATGTATATGTTAGAAAACCTATATGTTGATCTAATCACGTAATTTCTCAAGTAAACTGACTTCGCAGCTGTGTATGGTGATTTCTCTAACTTCTGGGCTTTCTGCTTTTGGTATTGAATTATTATTTACTTATCCCGCACTTTGTATTGAATCAACTCTATAAGGACTAACAAAAGAAGGTCCGATTTGTTATTGATAAGTATGTTAAGTTGTCACTTTATCTTTTTATTTTACTACTACACGTCAAGAAAATTTATTTTACGACTAGTATCAGATCCTATATGTAACAGATCAATGGTGAATCTCCTTTTTATGGTTTTATGCATAGGTTATAGCAAGTTAAATACGAGAGACATAAAAAGTCAATGATTTTTAAAAACTATCCGAGCCAGAATATCTTCCAACGAACAAATGGGCATCGTTCTCGTTTGATTGATTAATTAGATTTCTAGTTTATACAGAATTTGAAATGCATTTGCATAGTAGCTGCTAAAAGGTTTTACTCCCGTTAGTGTGATGCTTTTTCACTCTTTGTACCAACATTTTCCATAAGCTATTTTTAGATTTTTACATCTGTGAGAGAACCCTTTCTTCTTTTGTTTCTATATTGCTCTAATTGAATTTGTAGATAAGCTTTCTAATTGATATATTTCCGCCATCGATTTGTGCTGATTTCTTACTTACGGAGAATTGTCCACCGTCACTTATCGGTTTGCTGTTTGAATTTCTTCTCAAACTACTTTTAGTTTCTTTTATTTGTTAAAACTTTTCTGTTTTCTATCCACTATTTATTTTCTTATCCGTTTTAAAATATAAATTTTGCTTTGAGTAAACCATGTGATGAGGAAAGAATTCTCGTTTAATGAAACACACAAATGCGGTTAGTTTATCTCACATTGTAAACGTCAAATTTGCTCATTGTTATTCCGAATAAAGATAACATGCATGCATAACATAAACGCCCAACTAGCCTATCAACCATAACACATTTGTAAATTAATAAAATTCCGTTTTAATATTGATTTCCCCAAATTCCAATTTAATGGTATTGCATTTACTGGATATTAATGACGAATTACACGCTTCGGTTTGTTCGCGTTATAAAAGGTTTGTAATTTTAAAATTAACATTCCAACACGAAATTAATCGATACTGGACACGCTGTGTTCAGTTCATATTTTCCTAGGGAAATTATTTTACAAAATTGAATTTATTTCCATTTTTATAATACACATTTCAAACTTAATTTCTTTTTATTTTTGGGTTATCACAGCTGGAATGTTTTTATATTAAATGAATTTGCAGTAAAAACTGATCTGTAAGTTTTTGTTGTTTCTAAAACTTGTAGGACAGTTTACTATAAAAAATATAAATAAAAAGTCTTACATAAAGAAACATTGGAAATTAGAGGACAAATAACGTTTATTTTGAAAAAACATTGCATACCATTTAGTAAGAACGAAAATAACAACATGAATATTCTACACTGAACAATGGTATAAAAAAACATGACTCCTTTAAGATAACTATTTAAATGCTCTAATTAAGAAAAGGTACTATCAATGGTTTAAAAAATTAATGTTTTCAGTTTATTGTTATTGGCAGTTTTAATCAAATTTATGGAATTATTTTAAAAGCTTCTCTATAATTGCTTTTACAAGAGCTTAAGGTTAAAGAAAAACTTCTATAAGTCTGAATAATAAAAAATAACGATTGACGTTTTTTACTTCACAACCAGAATTTTCCTTACTTCTCCCTTTTTATTGCGCGATAGAAATTTAACTTACAAAACAACAAAAAATCTCATAAACTCTCAAACACATTAAACGGTTTAATATTGGTTTTAACCCTGACATTTATAAATGGAGTGCTAATAATTTTTTTTTCATAACATAAATGTTCACAACATTTATATTTTACTTTAATTTTGCTGTATGTTTCCAAGCAATTAATATAACAAGGATAAATAGAACTTTAAATATCTACGTTTTCGTATTTAACTTGAAAGCAGGTATATCTCAAAATCAATTTCACATTAAATTACATTTAGAACTGGAAAAATTACGATTAGTTCTAACTTAAAGGAAAGGGAAGGTTGGATTCGACCACTCTTTTAATCCCAAACTCAAACGCGTTTCACTGATAAATAATTCTATATCAATGTTTACTATCTTTATATGAAATTGGCTTGGGTAATTTTAGCACTTCAAAGATGGAACTATATTGGATCAATTCAAATAGTAATCTAATGTTTTATTAAAACCGCATTGATAATTTGCTTCGAGGATTTTGCTACAAAACTAAATGAAGCTACTGTTAACAACCGAGTTAATTACAAACAAATAAAAAAGGAGAGTTAAAAATATTACTTCACAGTTAATTTGAAAATAGCATAATAACTACATTTTTCAGTATTGGAATAGAAAATAATACAAGATGAAAAAGTAAAGGTAATATTCCAACGATAAAATGAAATTTCAGAACAAACTTAAAACTGTAAGTCAATATCCTTCTTCAGTGAATTCATTAAGCAAAACAACAAATTAGTTAAATTTATGAAGTTATGAAGATTTCATTTTGTAAAACAATTACTTTAGACACTGTTCTGCAAGTAAAAAGGAAGCTGTGGAATGAATATCTTCCAGCGCTTTAAAAATATCTTAATGAAAGTACTTTTCCGAGTTGTACCTTTGTTTGCTTTTACCGAAAGTAAAATAAACAACTTTTTACTGTTTTCATCCCACTCACCAACACCCTCTTTATTGAAACATTTTATATTTTATCTTTAAATTCTTTTACAAATAAAAGCAAAAGGAGATAGAGGATTATGAATCTCCCAAATTAAGCTAAATTATGAAGGATAATTTAATTATTTTTACGTACTCCTAATTATTTAAATGAATAAAGTGCCTAAAATACTGCTGTGTATATATATTTTAAAACGGGAAATTAAAAAAATATTAAATTTTAACTTAGTTACAAATAATAAAACGTCCACAAAATCTTCTTTCTTATCTTCTTGATTGTAACTAAATTAGTGCTGAAAGATATTTACTTCCAAAAGAGTAAATTATTTAGCTAAAAGCCTTTATAGTTTTAAATTTCTCTAAATAAACCTTTGACAAATACACAAATTGAGGTAAGCAGCAAATAGCTTCAGCTGAAACAAAAGCAAATGCATTTAAAAGTTTTTTGTGCAACAATAAACTGACACACAGAATAATAATAAAATGTCTCGCTTTGTGTTTGATGACACAGCTTCCCTTGTAGAATAATTACCTGCAAATATAGTAATACATGAATCAGTTTCAAACATCCCTTAGTTTAACATCAGTTGCTAGAATATGTATCGCGATGCCATAATGATGGATGAGACACGTTGAAGCTGCCATTAAGTAGTCTGACATTAGTGACACCAAAACCAATTTTTTACCGATAGAATATCATATTTTAAATTAAGGCATTAATACTAGAGTGCCATTATCTATAACTCAAGACCAAACTTCAAGAACATAAATTAGTTTGTTTTCTATTTTGAAATTTTAGATCTCTATTTTATCTGTTACGATGTAACAATTTTATTTTGACACACCTTGTATATTTTCAAATTTGATATTCCTATTTTTAATAATTTTCTCATATATTAGATGTTTATTGGCTAGTTCCTTATTTTTATTTATTTTTCTGATTGTCTAAAAATTCTTGTTTTATGTGCAAGTTTAGAAATCAGCTGTTTGGTTTTTAAGCAAATATCTTGCCATTTAATCCTGCTAGTGACATCTAACGATTAAAATTTGTATTATGTTGTTATTGTTACTTTACGAGCCCTTTGTGTACAAGATTAACCCTTTTGTTTTCAACTGTTTGTTTAGCTCAAGCTACACGTTGTTTGTGCAGCTCAGATTTGAATTTTAGATAAATCGATTTTTGTATTTGCTTTATCTTGTTTAATCCTTAATTGTTTCTATAGGATTGCCTTTCCTTACAGTCATTTATCATTTTCTTGCTGTTTTATCTATCTATTATCGTATTTATTGTAATTCTGCTGCAAATACAACTAAAAGGGCATGGTCGCCATCTTGAGCAGTGGTTTTTGTTAAAGACTTCATAAATCAATCATCGATCTATAAACGATATTGTAATATGGCTTATGGAATATCTAATACTCGTTTATTGGTGCTCAAGTTAGAATTTTATCATTTAAGTTGTGTATTATTGAGTTAAAATTTACCTGAATATCAATAAAATTTAGTTTTTCACATTATCTTATGGTAAGGTTATTGTTTGGCCTTGATCTTTACTGTAAAGTAAGTTTTTATTCGTATTAGTTTATTGTTTTTAAAATTACTTTTCTTGACGAATCTCTTTTCTAATGTAATCAGAGAATTTAGTGAAATCCAACCGATGAAATTTAATTAACAATTTTGTATTCTTATCATAATTTTGTTCAGTTTTTAAATATTTCAATTTACCGTTATTCACATATTTTCAAATCCATTAATATTGTTATGAAGGCCTTCAAGGGTTATTATTTTGCATTATTAAGGTAACCACCATTATTTAACAATATAATATGAATGTTTTACCTTTTTTTAAAATCTTAGGTGTGTAGCGCTTGTCGGTTTATTAAACCATAATTAAATAGCATAACTGTATGTCTTATCTTTTATTTGATTGGGGAAGCACTAAGCCTTTGAAAGAACCTTTATCTTGTTTGTGCCTGGTGTTTGGTTTTCTCTCCAAATTTCACTAAAGGCAAGTTATTCGTGTATCGACACAGAGTTTCCTGTTTGATTAACAAAAGAAAACAAAGACGGTTGGCATCTCTGGCATTCCGGGACATTATACAGTAGGAGGTTCCCGCGGTTTCTTATAATTTGAAAGAGATCTTGGAGCCTCACATTAAGTAAGTATCAATCTTAAGCTTAAAACTGCTACATGTCTTTGGTTTTTAAGCAATTGATGAATGATCTTGCGTATTCTTTATACTCCTCAATGTTTTATTCATATTGCAAAAGGTTGCACTTTTCTGATTTCTCATGTTACGCCTTATACATACTTGATCAGTCTTCCTTTTCTTTATTTTTGTTGGAATAACTGGTAGAGGTTAAATTGGGAAGATTTATTGATAAAAATTCGCACAAACGTCACAAGATTAGACTTTGTAAAAAACTACTAAGTGCAAGGATTTTAATGCTGTTACTGCCCAAATGTTAGTATCTCACGAAAGCTGTACTAGAAACTGACTTTCAGACATTAATGCCTTTTTGGAATTTAATATCCCATCTGAGATACCTTATCTGCTTGTAGTTTCTTAATTCCTGAAAATTACACCTAAAACTTACTATTTTGTGCAAAAAAATCTTCAGTATTCTAATAGAAAACTTGCTTTATCTTTCAACTGAAAGTAAGTGTCTGATTCTTTCAGGTTTTCGCTGTTATCTGAAATTTACAAGTATCGATAGTTATCATATAATGAGTATTGATATTGGATCAACTTTCTTTTATGAATCAAATATGCCGCAGGAATCTATTATGCAATGCTATGGGTATTAAATTTTGAACCCCAGAAGGCCTTGATTTGACACTAAGTGAGAAAGATTAAAAGCTGACTCGGATGGTCACTGTGAAATGCATTATGTTTTTTGCTATACTATTACTTTATGAAAAACAAAATAAATGGCATTAGAACTATTTCTTCGAAGAAACCACCGGTGTTCTGAAATTATAAATAATAAATTTCAGTAAATAGATCGATTGTCATTTAATATATAGATGTGCCATTAAAAATTTTATTTTAATCGCAGCAAAAAGAGCGTTAGATTAGAAAATTCTATGACAACCTCTCAGTTCATAAAGCGCTATCGTATGGCTTGAACTCGCCTAACTGGTTTATCGTATCGAAGCTTTTCTGGCAGGTAGCCACAATTACTGAGCCAATGGTCAATCTTTCCAATAAAATTATAAATAAGGGATAAAAAATAGAAATTTCTACCAGTGCGGGAGTTCTGATTAGAAATTAATAATAAAATTTTTATAATAAGGTGTTTTGACAGCAACTAAAATGACATCTCACCGCTCTTGCTACCGGTCTAAACACAATAACACATAAGCTGCACAAACGCCTTGTAATAAATTGGCGTCAATGCCGCCACCAACATAAAAGTTTAGTTAACATAATTCTAGTGCAAGCTTCAAAAGAAACAGCAGTTAGCGTTGATGGAATCAAAATAAAAGTGTAGATAATAAATTTTAGAAAAGTGTTCTCAAAAGACATGAAATTGTCGTTTGTGTTCACAGTCTAGCTAGTAAGAGTTTTGAAAAAGCGGTTTGTATTGCAAGAAACTTGCTGTACCAAATAATGCAGTCTAACATGGTTGCAAATAAGACCAGAAAGGAGATCAATGATTATCAGTTACCTTTATCACTGGATATCATAAACACCAATATTCAATAACTCTTAGATATCATATTATGTGAATCTTTAGCAATGCTGCTATGATATAATCGTTGTGTTGTCAGCAAATACAGAATTTAGCAAACATCACTGAAGCAAAAGTGTTTTTCAATAAATTTATACTATCTATCAGGCTTAATAATATGTACTAGTAGGGTGGCCGCAAAAAAAAGTGTTTTTCAGGTAAGCATTTGATAAGGTCCCTTTCGCCTACCAAATAAGATTGGAATACGTTTTAAAGCGAGACTATAGTGAAACAGTGTGCCTTAAGAGGGTTATACGTACAGGGCTTTCATTTGAAAACTTCCAACTATGTAAATTATCAAAAATGGCTAGGGGACATTTAACAACCTATTCTAATAAGTTGGGAAACTTTCCCCTTCCCCAAGATTTTAATTAAATACGTTTCTGTCTCTAGTTCACGAAGGGCTTGGTTAATTTTAGTTTTTTTTTATGTAAAAGATTGGGAATTCTATACCTTTTAAAATGATATATCACACATAGTGTAGTGCCATTTAAGATTTTGGGGTGGGGCGGTTAGGGGGAAGGGTGGAACTTTACCGACTGATTAGAATAGGTTATTATTATTAAACGTTCCCGTCTAAAACAAAATCGACGTATTTCAGCGATTTTTGATAATTTTACTAATTAAAGTTATTCAAGGTGCCAAGTTTTCAAATAAAATCCCTGTATAACCCTCTTAAGGCACGCTATTTCACTATAATCTAACCTTAAAACGTATGCCAATCTTATCTTTTAGGCAAAAGGAACCTTATCAAATGCTTACCTGAAAAAAAATTTTTACGGTCACTCTAATGTACTAGATAATAATTTTTCATTGTACATTAAATTCGCTTTATTTGGGCTTCTGAAAATACTTTACATGTAGCCTAATAGTCTCAAAATTTTTCTTTTGTTATTATTATATTCTTTCTAGATTACATTTTACTTTTACTTACTTTACTGACAAACTGCTTGCAGTTAAGTAATATAAAACAGAATATTGATACTATTGAAGGCTCTTACAGATTACATTGAATAAAAATGCTCATAATTTCTATACAATTTCTGCATATTACGTATATACAACTTTGCATTTGCATTTTATTTTTATTAAACGCCAGCATGCATTTGATTTACCACAACAATGCAACACATTATCTGTATCATAAAGGGTTTCCAACGTTTTAATTAATTAAACTGATTATACTCACAGCAAAATATAATCATTAAACTGAGAATTGAATTATTAAAGCGATTGTATTCAGTATGCGTGAACGTAAACAGAACCGTTTCTAGACTAAAATCTATTGTGGGCTCAAACATCTATAATTTATCATTATTGACCATGTACATAATTTGCTCAAAATAACCCTACATGGGTCGATGTTTACTACTCAGAAGAATAGACAGACACTCCCCTCTTTATTATTTGTGTAAGAATTACAATTTACACGGTCATATCGAACGACCTACAAACCGAGTAGTTGATTCAAATGTTTTTATGCTATACCTTACATCTTAGGATCGCAATATTCTAACTACATATTATAACTTTCAGTTTTAATAATAATTAATCTTCTGTCTTCCAAACGCATACACATATTTACGCGAACTTTCGAACTGTATTTCACACCTACAAAAACAGATCGTTCAACATAGTGAAGCACTGCAAGCGCATCCATCAATCTTCTTCGCCCTACGACGTGATGCTTTTGGATTAGCATTCACCGTTACGACTTACGTTTGTGTGCATACGAAATGTTTTCCTGATAGTAAGAACGTATTTTCGGTATATGGCAGCTAACACGGCGCGCTATGAAGAATTTAATTTTAAAAGTTTTTTAATTCTTTTCACATACTGACAAACAGGAAAATTTTAGAATTGCTCTTCAAAATAACTCCTTTGTGATAAGTCGAACTCAATTGTGCAACAAGTTTAGTTTTTGAGAAATATAAATTTGTTTTTAAAGTTACAAGAGCTACAGCTTAATCAAATATTGGTTTTTGTTTTTAATTTTCAACTAATTCAGCCTTGTTTCAACGTTTGTTAATCCTGTATTATTACAGAATTTTAAAAACAAAAAACTATAACATTGAATATCGGATACGTCCAGTTTCGTTAGTACCTACTATAAAGCAGAAAGTCTAATAGGAAATCTGTATTGATCTGACGGAACGATTTGAGCACTCGAACTCTCGTGTGTCCGTTGTACGACCCGTAAATGTCATTTGATATGAAATTTAGAAAAGTTCAAACCTTCTAAATCGGGGATGTATATCGGAAACAACATAAATAACAAAATATGGTAAATATCTAGACCACCTTTGAGAAATATCTATCTTCCTTGACGAAAATCTGTACGAGTAAAACTATTTTTTTCTTTTAGAGAGATGTATTTGAATGTGTTTTTATTACTTTGACTTTATTGAAATTAGAAATAATTTGCAAATTTATGACATCTGTGGTGAGTTACTCTTTGATCCTTTGATTCTTGATGTTGCATTTATGCAATATGTAACATCAAATTGCATTGCGCTGTTCAAATAAATCTAAATATTGGAAATCTTAATTGGAATTTTATTTATTTTATTCTGAATATTCTATATATATGCATTATGCAATCTGTTATGAAGATTACTTAGTTATAGATTCAAAGCATGCAGACGTGTCAACGAACTTGTCATTTTTTATCTTGTCCAAAATCTATATTTTCGCTGAATATCGATCCAGCATTTCCTTCTTGAATTTGTTATTACTACATGTACCGCAACAAGATAAAATTTGAATATACCAAGTAGTAATATGATTATGTGTTTGTGATAACAAAAATATCTATCAATCCATAAATCAACACTCGCATAGGAGAAACTTTTTATAACATCGATAAAGTTAAACGACCGCATTTTACGTTTGTATTTTTATTGGATAGTATAAGGGTTCCTCAAATACTTTCTTGCTTGGATACAGCCGTTTTATTAAGATATTAAGATTGAAATTCTTCGTATATTAGAGCGGATCATTTGATGTGACACAGTCCTCAATATGTGCTAGAAAATGCCAACGATTCAGATAAAATAAATAACAATAGAATTATAATGCAATTAGCTTGTTATTTTAATTTAATAAAATATTTTTAGAATTTAACCAATATAGGTTTTAGTTTCTCAGATCCATTTTTCTTACCAAACGTTCTATTTCGGTTATTTTATATATAGTCTTTCAAAATTTGCTACTTCAGTGCATTTACAAGAAAGCTGTGGCTTCTAGATGAAACGCTTCCCCCTTAACTAACCCTTTTGCAAACTCAATCCACCATGATTGAAGGGATATATATCCTAAAATAACCTTCGTGGCAAATATAACTCCTATAGATCGACGAAACACCAACCAATATGAAACCAATAACATATACTTTACATATTTAGTACTTTCGAACATTTACGATTTCACATAAATATACAGATAGACTTACACATAAATATTACTTATTATGAAGTCGGTTAATGGATATAAAAAATCAATCGAGGTTAAAAATTTTATAAAGGATACCGTATAATAATAGTCTACTTTACAGGTCAGTAGGTATTCTGGAAGAAGAAAGCATCACATTCTTAGAAATGAGAAAAGAAAAGCGAATACAATTGAACATGTATACTGTACTACTGCAAGTTCAGATCTAATCTGGAAATGTAATACAATTACAGCGAACTGTTTAGCTCATTTTAATGAGACTGGCAATAGTTTAAATCTTTATCAATCCTCATAACTAACTAAGCATATCCTGAATATCAAAGTAGTCGAGAATTAGTAGTAATAGTTTTCTCTATTAATTTATGAGATTTGATAATGAATAGGATTAAACCAATTATTTATTCACATAATTTACTGTTAAATCTTTAGTAATTTATCGAGGTTCGTCTCACAAACACCCTCTTTTGTCGATAACTAAGTCTATTGCATTTCTTTGATTAAAGATATACTCATAAAATTTACTAATCAGGCTAATGGCAGACGCAATATTTCATCTTAATTTTTTCACTTAATACGTCATCATTTTGCGATAATCAACAGTGACATAGAAAACTATAGAAAGCAATTTCTGTTGTTTATTTTCCATTTTCTCTTCTTTTTCTCAATTCAGAGATCACATCGCATCGGTCTATCCGACCGCCGATCTCTCATTTGTCTTTTCAATCTGGATTCATTACGTGTTAATGAGTGCATGCACCTGGCTCTAACATCCTCTCACCTTACGACCTGACGGAAATCCATTTCTTAAGGAAAGGTGCGCGGTTAGCAGGTTTGTTATCTGCGAGATCCGCTACTACTTCCGCAGCCCATGTAAAAGATGGTCTGTATTCACCACCACCATATTACAGCAACAACGTTATCCCCATCACTGCCAAAAGTCAGGATTACCAACTAGCATTAATTGTAGCTTAATACTAATTACCATATTTTGACATATATTACTCCTGCTACTCTGCAGGACCATATTATCCAATAGTGTATAGGCTAAAGCCTAGGGCGACACATACAAATTAGCCCCCGCGTTGGGCCCAATTGTTAAATTCGCCTTTCTGTCTTTCATATTTATAAAAATGTTAAATTATACATTAAGGAACTCTAACATAGCCGCCAAATTGTTATCAGCTGCAACGGGAAAAAGCTGAAAAAGAAGCCCACGGCCCGTTACGAACGGCGGAAGATGTTCAATCCCGTAGCTCAAGTCGAAAACGTGGTGATTCTAGCTAAACTTACCTTAACAAAAAGAAAAAGAAAGCTTACACACACACAAAATCTTCTGTTAAATCCAAAAGATGTTCAAAATTAAGGGAGCCAGAAGCTGAAGGTTATAGGGAACTCACGGCCGATCTCCCCAAATTCGACTCTCCAGAAAAATTCTAAATAATTTTACACACAACCAATCTGATACAATTCAAGAAACTGGTTATACACTGTACTATGGAACAAAACACAGACGATAAATTAAAAATGGAAAAGTACCAAACGTTATTTTTCTAATTTAAAGCGACCTTTTATCTAGACACAACGCAAGTATTTCTTTCTGGCGACAGAACCTGGGTGTAAACAAAAATTCTCCGAATCAGCGATAACAGAAAAATATACTAAGAATTTCAAACTAGACACGTTTTAATAATAAGATGACATATAAAAATTTCGTAGATGAAACCTAAATAAAACATTCTCACAGCAAAGAAGTGATCTCATCAACAATAAAAGAAACATGAAACAATTTATTACATACATTTTACGATAAAATAAAATAATGAATTTGTATGAAACGCAAATACTCAAACAAAATTTTAAAGTTAATGCTTAAAATAAACTCAGAAATCCATTGAGTTCACGAATTTCCACTGACGTTTAAAATAATGTCACACAGCCTAGGGCACACAATTGTCTTAATCCAGTCCAGTGATAGCGATAAGAATCTTCTTAATAAAGAAACTTGTATTTCTATGTTTTGTTAGCATTAACATTTCTTTTGCAGATAATCTGGCTTCTTTCCGCAAAAGGAACAAACACCGCTTTTTGACTATGGTTTAGATTTTCTTCGAACCTTTATTATATTTCGATGTTGCCTTCATCACAGTATCATCATATATCACAATTTGTGCTAACATACGCCTTTTTCTATTGTACTGAATTATTAGTTTATCAGGTATGAGGTTTTTGACAGTACAACAAAATCCATATAAACAGCTAACAAAGCTGTTTAATTTGTCAGTGTTACATATTTATACCCTGCATATGTAAGACAACTAATAAGTAATAACACACTGAGGTTAAAAACGAAAGTAATATTTGACAAAAAATTAATGTTGGGAATTACGCTTAAACATAAAAAGCAAAATAAGTGTATCAAGCAGCAAACTAATAAGTTAAACGATATGGTGAAATAAATAGCTGGTTAAATATAACAATGAGTAAGCCATATGATGGAAAACATATGCAATGGAGTAGGAAGAAGTGTGGGAAGGCTTGAAGCCGACGCTACTGTGGAAATAGGAGACAGGAGATGGATTAAATTCACTTTACAGATACACACAAGTGGTGTAAGTTCGCTAGAACATACGAAAAGGAGAAACCGAAGATGGGTAATAATAACAAGTGTATTCGCTAATCTATTGCTTAGAACTAAAACAACACTAACACATTAAATCCAGTTTTTGATTAATCATTTAAGATTGCTTTCCGACCTCTTAAAATATTTTACGTAATTCATTGTAAGTCAGATCTTGTATATTCCATTAATTATTAAATCATTAGGAAAGATTACAATACATTGTTCACGCAAAAAACCTGTACATACCCTACTTTCCGATAATTTAATTATAAGAACATCATTATGCTATGAAAAGACTTGAAACAACTTTGTTTTTTAGAAATGTAACTATTTCTGTTTGTTACTGTAACTAGTAAATTGCGAAAACCAATTGAATTTAAACGTGGTCTGTTAACTAAATATACTAATTGCATAACGAAGGTTTAGATAACAAACTCGCAATTACCCTTACCGTTTAATTATAATCAAATTTTAATTTGTTACAAATACCAAACTACATTTTCGATTTTAATTATTATTAAACGATTTATTAGTACATCTGAAACAACTTGTATGCAAATTCAGACTCCATATAGTATGTTACAATATTAATTATTAGTTTTTCTACAGAACTACCAGACAAATATTGCAGTCATTGAAAAGCACAGTTATACGGTGTCAGTTCAGTATTCAGTAAACACGTGGTGTTGACAAAACTCGTTATTACTAATTATAATTAATCAGATTTTATGGAACAAATTGTTTGAAATAACAATATTTACTTAAATTCAGTCTACTCACTTTATCGCATAACATAGGAATAGACAACACAGACTGCAGATAATGGAATTTCAATATGATCATTAGTTAGAAAGTCATCTGTGTATATTCTATGTATAAAACATTTTTTCTTTGTTATATTCATTCTACGCACATTATTAACACAAGCATTTCCTAGAGGTTCTTGAAAACTAAAGTAATTAAATACTTGTTATTTGAAAAATAAACTTATTAGGTGTTGCTAATTCAAAAAGTTAGCTAATGGTTTTGTTATTGTGGGAAAAGATGATTTGAACCACTAAGACGGTTTTGGACATATTTGAAACAACCACTTTCATTAATTAAAATCTGAATTCCATTATTTCTATTAATTTGTTTATATGGCTATATGTAAATCATAAATTATGTATTCTTTTCCTTATTTAGTTTTGAAAATAGAAAACCAGAAAGGCGATTATCTAAAGTAAATAGCAGCAAACTAAAAACAACGAAATTAAAAATCATGTAATCAGAAAACTTCCAATTTTTAATTTTTATACCAGTCAAATACTTTTATTCGAGTCATTATTCTAATGTTTATATTTGCCTAAAAGCACTTTTACTTCGGTGGAATAATTCCCTTTAGACTGAATTAATATCAGTAATTTTCCTTGTCACGCTTAAGGGTTCACTGTAGAATTTGCATTTGGTTTTCGGAATAATTTGTACCTTTAAATAGCAAAGTTTATTTCTAAATGAATCAAGAGTGCACCAAGACCGCTAAATTAAGTCCTCCTCTTTATTTTTTATAGCGACTAAAGTATTCATACACAAGCAACTGATTTCAAGTAAACAATAAATTAAAACACCACTTTAAAACCGGCTGCCTATTTTTGAGCAAAATTTAAAAAGGGTACAATTAAAAAAATTTGCATATTTGTTCTTGTAACAAGGTTAAACCTAATGGATAGACTTGCTACTTTAAAACCACTTGTTTATCGATAAAAATCAGCACTGACCTTTTTTTGTGTTAAATGCTGCTCACACGCACATCAAGCACGCTTTTTGGAATGAACTATAAAAACACCTTAAGCTCTTTGAAAGCCGCGAGCAGAAATATAATCCCTATATAAAATCTGTCTGCACGGTGTTTCTGTTTAGACGGAAATGAAAATACTTCCAATTCAAAAAGCCGAATCTTGTTCTAGTTGAAATAAGATAAGGAAAAGCTTTATGTCTTAAGCCAACACAAACCCTTTTTGTTTATATAAACTCTTAGAGTTTGCTGAAGTATTTATTGACACAGGATGAAAACAGCAGTAGTTGCACGTACTCACTTTACTGGCTGCTTCCATTTGTAAATATAGTTCTCGCAAATATTGGCATTGGAAAAATTCTGGGACGTCCAAAGGAATCCCGAATTCGAAAATTGATTTTATGGCCGTTTTTATAACATTTAAAAATAAAGTAGAATCCCACCAAATCACTTTTTTTCTAGGTTTTCCTTGAATTTCTAATTTTTTTTAGTACGAATTGTGTCAGGAAAAAGTAAATCATTGGGGATTTAAAAGTGGCTATTGGGAAATTTACTTGTAAATTTACTTTTTCTACCTTTTTTATACAAGCTGCTTTGGCATCCGCGTGACCTACTTTCAGAATGTGTTCTCAGCGAAATCATATTAATGGTATTTAAAAAGCAACGCCAAAAATTTTATTCGGTTTAGAGCGCATTAAAAGAGGATGGTAATTTTAATTTTAAAAGATTCCTTTTTTTTACATTTGTTTTTAATAACCTCGCTCGTAAATTCATTATGCTTTGTATTTAAACAAAAATGTTTAAAATGCATCTGGGCTAATATTTGTATGATTTAAGTTTATATTATTATGATTTGATAGAAATGGCTTTTACAGGAGATAACGGTTAATGTATTTCTAGTACTTTCGTAATGCACATAAGCTTCCTTCTTATACACGATTTACCTACTCGTGGAAAAGCAGTCATAGTTGCGATATACCAGCTTCACTCAGAGCGTTAGGGGACTTGATAATTAATGACAATAATGTGTACAATAGACAATGAACTTGAGAATTATTGCGATATTTGCCAAATATCAGTCCAGTACAATGTACCGAGTCTGTCATTTTTTAATAAAACTTTAAATTTGAGATTTATTATTATTTAAGTCAGTAAAATCTGGTTCGAGAGCAAACCAAATTCACATAAAAATATTTCACTATTAATAATAGTCTAGAGAACGAGTGCACTCCTGTAGGCAATTTTTCAGTTTTGTGGAAATCTTTTTCTAATAATTTAATTGTGACGCCAAGGTTTTCTGTTCTCTGTTGCTCTATTTTCTATTGTTAATTTAACATTTAATTTTTTCGAATATCTTTGTTTAACAAATCTGATCTACACTGACCGACAAAAAAACCGGCCACCCTGAAATATTTCGCAAAACCACCTTAACAATTAATAATTTAATCAGTGATTGTTATTTGATTAAAGAACCATTCACTGTTGACACAGGATGCACAAATTAGCTAAACAAAAAGAGTCAAATCAATACAGAATTAAATTTAATTTTAAAAAGTAACAAAAACAGTCTAAACACAATATTTTCTTAATTAAAAACAATAAAGGTAGCTGTTTATAATGAACTTCCTTATAATTATTGTATGTCCTCCTCGACTTGAATTACATCATTCAACCGCCGTGGAATTGAGTTTATTAAATTTAATAAGTAAATTTGAGTTATTGCTTCAAATTCTTCCTGAAGGGCCAACCGTAGCTCTTGAAGAGTCTCTGGCATTGCTGGACGCCGACGAATGCGCCTCTGGAGTTGATTCCAAAGATGTTCAATGGAATTAAGATCCGGGCTGCATGCTGGCCAGTCGAGTCTTCGAATGTCGACCTCATCCAAATATTCAGTCACGACTCGTGCAGCATATGGTCTGGCGTTGTCGTCAAGCCATCTCTAATAAAATGAGAAAATGGAACGACAACTTCTTGAAGAATCTCTTCTACATATCTGTGAGCGTTCGAAGCACCATTTTCCACAAATATGAGGTCAGAGATGATGCAGTCCGCATATCGTTCGCCTTGTCTTCTCCACACCCTTTTCTGATCATCAGGTAATCGTAGACAAAAACGCGACTAGTCAGTAATGAGAACTTCACTCCATTGCCGCAGATTCCAATTTACTAGCAATCGTGCAAACTGAAGACGTGCTCTTCGATGCCTAGGTAGCAATTGTGGTCTTGTGGCAGATCTCCGAGAACTTAAACCACTCTCTACAAGCCTCTGCTTAACTGTCCTTTCACTTATTTCAACCCCTCGTACTGTTAGCAAGCGATGTTGAAGTTGAACCGCTATTGAGCTGCGATCCCGTAACGTGTTTAGTGTTCAGCCGCAGTGGTTGCTCTTTTTCTTCCGGATCCTATTCGCCTTGCAAATCTGCCAGTCTCTAAATACCGATTCCAGGCATTCTGAACGGTAGTACGAGGTATTCCCAAAGAACGCGACACATATGACTATGACCATCCTCAATCAGAGCGACAATCTGAGAAACGTCCGTAACAGTTAACGGCATTGTTTTCGCGTGAAAACGTTTATTTACTGTCAACTTATAAACAAATGATAAGAAATAATGTCTACAACAACAGCCACTTTTATTGTTTTTAATTAAGAAAATATCGCATTTAAACTGTTTTTGTTACTTTCTTAAATTTAATTCTGTATTAATTTGTCTCTTTTTTTAGCTAATTTGTACATCCTGTGTCAACAGTGAATGGTTCTTTAATCAAATAACAATCACTGATTAAATTAATAGTTTTTGACGTGGTTTTGCAAAATATTTCAGGGTGGTCGGTTTTTTTGCCGGTCAGTTTAGATTGTCGTAAATTCAGTACCGAGTTTTAGCACACTATCTATTTGTACAGATATCCAACAGTACACAACTTAATTTTAAACAGAAAACAAGTGCAGACTTTTGTAAACTTCTTACACAAATACAATTAAAGAGAACTTTAAATTATCTAAATCTAAATGGTGTGTGTTAGCTAATGCTGTGAAATAGTCCCTGTGGAATTCCCAACTAGAATAAATAGTATACTCATCAAATTAACAATTCACTGTATAAACGCAATATATACATTACACTCACCTGTTTAATGTGTGTTCTACTGCTTTAGTCTCAATTAAATCTGATTTCTCTTTAGTCATAGTGCTAGCCATTCAATCTTGATGAGAAATAGGAAAGTAGAAAAATGTTCCCATTTTTAGCTTAAGAGTATGCTGCTATTGAATGTATATGTTACTTTGCCACTAGCATCGATAAATAAAATAAACAAAAACAAAAAGTGTTAAGTGTTAGACAACAAGGATTAGACTTTACTTGAAGAAAAAGCAGAAAATTTAAGGAAACATAAAGGAAAGAAAATAATAAACTGTTATAGGTAAAAGGTAAAAGAAAGGTGAAAGAACTTGTAGTAGAGAAAACTAGGTAGATATGTTGAAAGACATTCCGTGTTTGAGGACGTAAAGTCTTTGGGTCTTCTGCTATTGTCATATTAGCATTCTTTGTAAAAGCAAGAATTTTGAATAAGTTTGCAAGTCTATCCCAAATGAAGACGTTTTATCCACATCAATCTCCGATATAAAACGTGTTTGCAAAAGCAGGAGCGGATCGACCAAAGATCTGCGGATATGAATTACCCCCATCGGGAGATAGAAGTTTGATATTGCACGGTACTTTTGTTGTCCAACGAGCCAGAATGGACGTGACTCTCGAAAAAATTTTATTTGATGATTAAGTGAAAAGACTGTCAGGATTTTCTGTTGCTAAGCCAATTTTGTACTAGCTCGATCTCGTATGAGAAAGTTATGAATGCAATCACAAGGACGAGCTAGATAATCAATGTGCTGTATGGTTTCTAAACTGAGATAGGAAGACGATAGGGATAAGGAATGTTGTGGTTATAAAAAAGAGAAGTGCCAGAAAAACGTGAACTGCAAAAGACACTACTGGTAATGATGATGTGGTATTGAGTGTAAAAAGAAAACTACTGATAATTATAGTAAATTTTACAAGTCTTAACACTTAACTTCTTAGCAGTAGTTGCAATCTGGGAGTGTTTTATAATCAAATGATTTATTAATACAAGCAAATATATTAAAATACACAATTAGGTTTAACTTCGCCTAATTACTGATTGCTTATACTCCGGGCCAAATTAAAACATACAGATTGCTTTCTACCAATAGATACATAGGAATTATAAAGCCAAAAACTGCACTGATTTGTTTCTGTTGTTTGATCTAAAGCAAACTCGATCTTAATGGTAACCACAGTAACGTTTCTAATATTATGTCTCTATGTACCTACCGTGAAGATACAAGCTGTATAACAAAACTTCCAATCACTATTACAGATATCTGAGTAATTTGTTACAGTAGACACGTCCTTTGTAGAAGCAGTAACTATATCAAAAACTATGACAGGTCCTAGAATCCCTTCCCTCTAAGAAGAAAAATCTTCCAGCCACTTGCTCAAAGATCGTTTGTTTTATTTCCTTCGCGACTCTACCCTACGTTTAGATGACTATTTTATTCGTGTATTCATACTTTTAGTACATGTTTCTCATATGTTCATATGAAACGCGTTTAACTAAAAAAGGTTACTAGACACTCAAGAACAGAATAGATACGTCTTACAATATACACCTAACTCTCTTCACTTACTCTTGACACTAATTTTCTACTTTTTATATGACGTAAATAAAAGTTCACCTCGTAACAGTTTAATATTTCAACTCTATTGCACTCGTTCCATAGTTGGGCTTTATGTCTGCTTTTCTTCCAATTCATTTTCAGATAAAGTCAGAGGCGTGCTATATATTCATATTTCACATATTAAATACATATTAACATGCTATTTATAAATTAGAGGTTTGTTAAAAAGCATTAGATGAATATTTGTTAAAGAAAATAACCTTAAACTATCGCGTGTGTTCTAGAAAAACTACGACGCCATGACTTATTGCTCACCCTTTTTTTCGGTGTTAGGAAACTGATTTCATCTTGCACTTCTACAAAGCCTACTATAACCTACATAGTTATGATCTTAATCTTTATAGGTTATATTAAAATATTCCCTTTTTTATGTGTTTCACTCTCCTTTTATATTAAATTTATACCTAACATTTGTGATTGACCAATCAATATTAGATTTAACTTAACAACATTATTTGTTATAACTTTCTAGGATTTTTTCGAAATTTGGAATTATTAAAACGAAATTACTGTAATGGTAGCTGTTTTCAACAATCTTGTAAGTTCAATTTTGATTGCCTATTTTTGCTGTAGGCATTTATAAAGATGCGGAAGTTCTAGTCGAATGTGACTTGAAAAATTATTATATGTGAGATACACGTTTGGAAACATAAAAATCGAACCGCATCGAGAAGCCTAACGATCGAAGACCTGTCTAGAAAGTCATAAAATACGCTTGTGGGAAGCAACTAATACAAAATAAAATGCAAAGTGATAGCAGTTTAGTCCCAATGTTTTTCATATTATGTAGGGCAGGTGGGAAATAGCTCTAAATTCTGAAATTTAAATGAAAAATACTGCTTGCAAAACGAAATTTGACTTAAAAACCTTGCAAATTGCTTAATGATGTAACTAGAGGTAGATTCAATATTTCTATGGCGTGTTCGTAAGAGTAGGATATTTATTTCTAAGCAAGAATGTTAGAAAAAGAATGTAAAGAAAATTAGTTTTGGGTTGAGATTAATTTCATATAATCCACGTAATACCATTTAATACCTAGAACGAGCCTTAAAGGAGACTTTAGTAACTAAGATTTTAATTCAAATGGTTACTCGTAGCTACAACAATTAGCCCAACTTTTCGAAGCACCTGTACATCTAAAGCCTATAAGGTAATCAATG
>VTPC01001364.1:0-161886 GCA_011009095.1 Ignelater luminosus
GAATAATTTATATTGGCAAAACTGCTTTGCCAAACCGGCCGTACACTAACCTGAGTTTGTTCACAAAACATATTCTTGGGTACTTGCACATTCTACTTCTACTTTAACAGAAAAGTTCATAAGTCAGTAGGAATAAACAGATGCCCTTTAATGTTGATGTCAGAATCAATACTTCCCGGCAATCCTACTACCATTAATAGTGACATACTTCAACAATTCCTACTCATATAGCTTTTTCCTTTTTCTCTTTCAGGTCAGAAATGTTGCACCTCTGGAGTGTTTCACACCTTAAGTTTCTGCTCCTTCTCCTCGTTCTACCTTCGCTACAGAATCTTAAATTTTCTTTCCTGGGGAAGCCCTTTATGGTAGCACACGTTTTAACTCCATTCTAACATAATTGAATCCTGCAACAGGTTACGACAGAACGAGCCAATAATGTCTAAAAAATATTAACAAAGACGTAACCGTGGAGAGAATGCTCCAAATCGTATTTCTTACTCAAAGTAATTTAGCCTCCATGGAATGACATGCAGAAGCAGCACTCATAATGTTAATGTTAGAATTCATAACAACACTCAATAAATCCAAGAACTATTTCTTTGTATATTATATAGATAAAGATATCATTAATGACGTTTTGATAAGGAGCAAAGTTAATTCTCACATACGCCAATGCCCAGAATTGCAAATTGATGTATTATTAGCAAAATAGTTATTACTTGACAAGATGTAGCCTTGTTCAGACTAGTAAGTTGGATTCCCAGTTAGTAATCTTACAAAAAAAGCTATTAATGTCTACTGAGATTTCTCAAATTGAATTCCGCGAAAGGGCAGGAGTTAGTCGACAGACGATGTCCCAGTTTTTGATCAAAAAATTTGATTACCTTAAGTTACGAGTGGCCCGGTGTCTTTCTAAAAGTGCTGTGGCAGTACCGTATGCAAAACTATATTCATTTACCTTTTATCGTCTTACCATAGAATTTACACACACCTGCAGGTACTATGTTTATGATTGACAGCGAGCTTATTATCACGTGTTTGAGTGTTCGCAAGCTGTTTAAAGTCCAGTACAAAGTGCAATAAAATTTATGATCAAAGAAGTTCTGTTAAAATTAAAAAAGTCTGGATAGCAGTGATGCTCTTCATTTATATAACACAGTGAAGAAGTGAATGAAAGAGTTTCGTTTTGGGGCGGCCGGTTCAAGTGCTCGCTCCTAAAAGAATTTTCTTTATTAAAAAGTCGAGTGTTGAGTAACCACCACCGATTAAAAGTAAGAAAGATTGCAGAACAATTGGAGCTTTCAAAGAGCAGCGAACATTGTGCTTTGCAAAACAATCTTTACATAAATAAGGCCAGCGTCATGCCATGTGGATATCAACACTTTTGTCAGCGGTTCAAGAACAGAAATGCCTCCGAGGGCGAAACAGTGCTGTTCTACTATGATCCCGATATCAAACACGAAAAGATGGAGTGGCGTTACCTCTACCGCCAAGCAAGACAACCCAAAAGATCAGGTGTAGTCGTTTTTGCAATTTATTAATCCTAATGGCGAATTCTAAAGTCGAGGATTCTACCATAAAGGGATTTATTATATGCATCTTGTTTGCATAATTCCGTTGAGAGGAGGTATTAACGAAAAACGCCAAGAAAAACTGCACATAGGTGTTCTGCTTTTGCACGATAATGTGTCTGTTCACACGGCTGCTGTTGTAAAGGCTGTAACATCCACTGTACATCCCAGAGACATAACCCTCAGTGGTTAGTGTTTGCTTTTCAATATCTAACGTCGTTTCGTTTTGCCCAATGCCTTATTTTATCTAATGTCAATTCTAGAATAGATTCATTTCTTCTAACAACTTAGTTTTGTTGTTTTCAAGGATAGTTATTTGTTAAGACGGATTCTCAGTATTGATAGATGCTAAATCATGGTCTGAGTTAAGATCTACCCTCTTTGTCTATTCCATTTTGTCTACTACCACCTATAGAAGACTAGCTGCTTTGTTAAAATTTTTACTTTTATAATAAAAGTGTCCAGATCTGGTTACATTAGTTGCTTTCGAATTCCTGTGTCAACTAATACAAGATGTCATTGATTTCCTTACATGCATTGAACTCCAGTTTAGGTAGAGCAGATTATTCAACGATTTGGGCTTGATGAAGTAATATTAGATGGAATAGTATTAGATTGAATGGGTTATTAGACGGAATGAAGATAGACGATGTGACATCAGATGAAATAGGATTAGGCAAAATTGGGCACCTTCCTATATGTGTATTAATAAATAACGATTCTGTAGAGTATTTTCTTATCAACCTATAAAAATGGTTCTAATTGTTCGAATTTCTGTTACGATCTACATTTTTTTAATCTTCATTAACCCCTATCCTTGAGTACTAGCAGGCATTTTTTATTTTTCAAATGAAATACCCTGTACGTTCTTTTATATATTCTTGGTTGTTACCATCAGTTCAGATCTTTATTCTAAAGGTTAAAGTCATTATTGGTTAGAGAATGTCTTCATATTAACTAGCTTTATTCTAATGTTACTTTAACCTTTGATAAATACATCATTGAATTGCGAATTAAATATAAACTAAATGTGTAAAACTGCTTAACCTAATCCTCTTAAAAAGCGTTGCTAATGCTTCTAGTAATAGAAATTAAAATGTGTTGGTAGTTTGTATCAGAACGGAAAAACCAAACCAAAAACATACAGGGCAAAGCATTAAAGGTCGTACCTTACTGTCTTATTCGATATTAGATTCTAGTGTCTCGTAGAATGTTGTTTTTTAAATTTTGGTGTATTTTTAGTTTCAAAAAATAATTAACTGAATCAATGAATAAAAGTGCTGTACATATCTGTATACAAAACACTTACATATAACTAATGTCAACAATCAAAATTATTCCACAAATGAGGACCGTTAAGAGTAAATTGTTGTGACTAGTAGTTGAACGCAATTTCAACGTAAGTGTCAAGCAAATATTTCAAAACTTCATGCGAATAGTAGGCGGAAATGTAATAACTGGCTAGACTGGAAATTTTTTTATGTTTATTACTTTTCGAAACAAATCAATGAAGAAAAATCAATTTAGATTGAACTACGAAATAATGAATTACAAAGCAGTTGCAACAAGTGCCATGTTAAAAATAGCTTTTAGTTTTTTTTTCTTAAGATTAAAAGTAATAGACATTATTTACGTAAAGCAAATGTAGACTTTATAGGGTTACTATTTCTATTTTCTTAAATTCTCCATCTGATAATAGCCGCTCAAACCGCTCGACCAAACTAAGATATTACCACACCATCAGATATTAAATATTTGCTCTCTTTCTACAGCAAAATAAACAAAAAAGATAAGTGATTTGTTAGCGCCTGTGATACTTTTTAAATTAATAACGTAAATTAAAAAATCTATGGAAAGGACGTTATTAGTTAAAAATATTTACATGAAATGGAAAGCAGAGTCCTAAAAAGTGTGTTTCTAGAAAATATCACTGGTAATTTAGTCAAGGATAATCAAACATAAACAAAAAATTGTTTTACCTGTTTCATTAAAATATGTTTGCTTTATATATTTGCTAATGCCGTGAATTATACACTAACTACGTAAGTGGTGACGTATCTACAGTAAGAAGAGAAAAAAATTTAGTGCCAAAAAGTTTTAAATGTCTTTTCATCTTCGATTTCCTTACACTGTTCTTTGTTAGAACTTCGAATAGTAATAATTTCAGATAATAATAGTTCGGCAATACCGAAATGAGTGAGAAATTCATGTTGTGTCAACAAACATATACCTAAGTGATCTTTCTTAAGATCACTGAACTGAATAACTTTAAATATGGTTTTCTTTAATTGATGAAATGGTTTTGTGCTTGAATGATGAAAGTCTGTTATTTTTTAATATCAATATCAAATTAAAGAAATATAACAATTTCTAGATTTTGTAAACTGCTTAATTTCGTAGTATCTTAGTTAAATTTAACAGCGATTAACACTAACTATGTAGCTTAGAATCTAGAAGAATGTATCCATAAAGATTGCATAGTGTTAATACCTAAATGTCCAAAGGCATTCCTTTGTCATTCTCAAGAATATGTAGGGAATTCTGATATAATATTCTTATCTGAGACTTGGCTTTCTGGTTCTGTATGGTGCTGTGAACTATGTCATAAAAGTTGTTTATCGTAAAGATAAAAATTTTGCCACGGTTACAAATTGATGAATTCACTTAGATTATTGATATCACACATTCTACTCTTATAGACATTCTTTGTTGCAAGGCTCAGATAGAGCAAACCAGTGTTTTACTGTTTTCTGCATATATTTCGCTCACTATGGCAACTAACAATTTTGAGATGTTCTTTGGATATTTCCCAAGCTTGATGTGTAGAAAAGCAAAATAATGTCATTATTGCTAATGATTGTAAGTTATAAAGACAGTAAACGTAAGACTATGTCCAACAATAATAAATAATCTAAAAAGGGTGTACCCAAAGAATACATTAAGCTAATAGAAGATCTAAATACCAAAAATACCCTCAAAATAAAAGTTGATAAAATATCTACAAAGCAAATAAAGGCAAGTATTGAATACAACTTTAATCCGTTTTCGTGGACAAGATCATACTATAAATCATCATCATAAAAGGTGTGGTATTGGATGAAACCAAGGCAAGTAGTATAATTCGTCTACAATAACAAAACCGAATGATTGAAAATAAATGATAGAACAAGAAAAAGATCGAAAAATTTAATCGAAAATAAACTTAGACGTAAAAAACCAGTATTTATGGAATTCAAACTGGTATTTATTTCTAGGCCCATTCCTACTGCACATGTTAAAGATGACTTGATCTTTACCATCTTCATTTTTTATCTTTTGACCATATCTGTACGCTAACGAATGGTCACAGTAAAAAATATCCTCAATAAAAAGGTAGAGCAGGGTTAGAATGCTTATCTTTTGATTTTTGATCTTTTGAACTAGATTCGTATAATATGTTACGTGGATGACGTATTCCAGTTGACTAAAGTCACTTCATATATTTATAACCAACGTCGAAAAATACATATGGAAATCTCCACAACAAAAACCAAATCAATGACTTTTAGATGTAAACTAACAGTAAACCACAATGTTCTAATTGAAGAAGTTATGAATTTTGAATACTTTGTTGTAGAAATATCAAGCAGTGAAAATCTTAAAGATTAAAGTTAGATAACAGATCAACAAAACAGCCACCATCTCGGAACATCTGAAGTAGATAATATGGAAAAATAAGAATCCATCAAATGAGAATTTAAATATTTAAGCTTGCGCTAGACACGTTAACGTTATAACATATAGAGCTTTAGTTAGGAGTGACACAAAAAGATAACTGAGAATAACAGAATTAATTCCAAACGTATCGTATAGAGAGTTCAGAATTTCCTGACTGGCCAAAGTATGGCATGGAATGGAAAACCAATGGGTTTGGTAATCAACATTACAGGAAGAGCAATAACAATCAAAAATCTCGATATGACAGGCGTTTCGCTTCACTAAAGAAGTATAATAAGTAGAATAATGTTAGATTTAATTGATGCTGTTCTCGATGCTATCAAATTGTTAAAAAATGAGTTTTCATTTAAAAAACTCAAAAAATACATATATAGTCTTGATAAAGAATTATAACCACGAATATGTCTCTAAAAAACTTTTTAGATCATTGGAAAGCAACAGGAAAGCGTTCAATTTAAAAGTAATTTTAAAAATATCTGAAATTATCTTGTTTGAGAAAATTTTGTAACGATGTGAAAGCTAGTTTGTGCACCGAACAATCACAAATTATCTTGCTTTATACAATTCGTTACAGAAATAGGTTGTTTGCATTTACGATACATAGACATTCAAAAAGCTTTTGTTAAGCTTTATCATCTTATCTTACTGTATACATTTTGTCTGCTCGGTTTCTCCAATTCAATTTCTTTCTTGACCTCTTATTTGGTAAATAGCAGACAGTATGTGAAATTGTATTTGATGTTAACTCTGGAGTTTCACAAGGTTCAAGATTTGGACCTTTACCTTCCATATTATTTTTAACGATATGACAATTTTAATGTATAATAAAATGAATTATTATTAATTGTAGACAGAGATGATCACAATTAATGCTTACAATACTTTTTAGGTCTTATTTTGAACATACCTAAACGCAGAATTATGTATTTATCAAGATAATCAACGCAATGTTATAGAAGCAATGTAGGGTCTGATAGTCAAATTACTACACAGTTTACAGAAGTGAAACGTGGTAATAAAAAAGGATGGGCTTTCTTCTGAATTCATAATGTTCATCGTACTAAAAATAGCAGTTTTAACCGCACCCCTCCTATTAATATATGCTCAGAAGGTGAATATTTTGTAATATTTGTTTACAGTAAAATCACTCTCGGGAAATACTATTTAACCAAAAATTTTATCATCCTTCAAGTAAAAAATGATGTAAAGCTCTTTTTACTAACAAAAACTCCAAAATGTCTAACGTAAACACATAAAAGTATCTTTGTTTAATAGAGTACACATTCCTATAGTAAACTTTTAGGGAAAATTGTAGTATATTAAAGCTTTTTTAAACACATATTAGATATTATATAAAAACGGTTTATATTAAAAATAAATAAACTGTTAACAAAAAGCAGGTTAATGTCCGAGTAAATTACCCATATACTGTTTGTTAAAAAATCTTTAAAGCAACTTTTTGAGTATTAAATTCCAAAAGTACTAAAATAAACTACTAAGATAAATTTCACAATAAAACAATAGTCAATAAAAAGTAATTCCAATAACAATCTTAATTATACCAAAGGGAAATACTAAAATAGAAGTTGTTATTTAATTAAAGTGCAGAAAGTGTAATAGTTACAAACGATGGCATTCAATTTGTATAAATATTATCTACATTAATCTAATTCGCACATGGGTTAATTGTGTTGTTACTTAGTAATGCATATAACGAATTCATAAATCATTGCACTCAACATTTGTATCTATAATAATTACCACTGCATTTATAATAATAAGTCTGCAATGCCATCACATAAATATGGTTTTAAGATGCATTTAAAACTTTTTATGTGCTTACAGCGATGCGAAATCGATTTACCACTAGAACGATAATTTTATCAATGCATATTTACAAACTTTCCAAACACTTTCCCATTCTTGGCTATATCATGCTCTTGATGCAATTCCAAAACAATTAAGTTACACCGCAAAACAACATCGATTCAGTAATTATATGCCCACTTGAAGATTATGCTTTGCTGAGTAGCTTTTCAACATGCTTGGAAGTGTAAAATAATTTAGAACATTGTAGTAGATCCCCTTACTTACTCAAGTATTTAGAGGAGAAGTGACTGTAATAATAACTTACATGAGCAGGATAGGATTCGAATTACTAGCGTCGGTGGTTATTAAGAGCGTCATTAACAATAATACGATATCTGATGAGAAGATTTATTGGATGGTTTCAAAAGTCAAAGAGAAACTTAAATTAAGAGCATTTTGCTACAACAGAAATAAAAAATAAGTTCTAATTAACAATAAACTGCTTCTTTGTTGTCTATTTATGTATTTAATGGAAATGCTTGATAAAAAGATGTAATACTGGATTAACTGATTTATTAATTAATTAAATATTTTAGTATTCTAGTAATTTAGTAATCTAAGATTATAAACACGATATTAAATAATCTACTTTGATGAAAACTTTAACAATTACCAAAATTACAAGTTATCAAGTACCTAAAATCGAATAAAACTCATTAATGTTGAAATCAAGAGTGGACTAAAGAAGATTGCGGACGCCAGATGAATCAGAATCTATTTGTAAAAGTCCTATTGCACAGTTAATTCGAAAACAAAATCTTTATTGCACATTTGTAACTTTCTTTTAACGTTATACTGTTTCTTCTAAATCATGTCTAGTTTGGAAGCTGATAATCCCTGTGTAGTTCATTGCAAACATATTCTAGTTTTTTTACTTTTAGAACTGAAGTTTTATTTTCATCGTCTTTAATTAATCTAACTTAACAGCTGTGATTTACTACCCATTTAATATTTTCATAGATTTTTGATTTCTTTTTTAAAGAAACATCGGAAGAATGGTAACAATTAAACTTGGTGTAACCGTGAATTAAGCCCTTGACGTGACGTTTTGTACAACAGCAAATAGTAAATTTAAAAAATCTTTAGTTTTCTAAACTAAGTATTTTTCCTGAAATTAACTTGCTTGATAATAGTTCTGTACTTGATTCACTAAACAACATAGCGGGCGCAAAATTAATTTTACTTTTGTGACATAGCCTATAAATAATTTCCTTTCTGATTGTAATCAAATCTCAATTTACTTTCTCATTGATGTATACTTAACCTTCTTATTTAGCAATTACTTACTTACCACCTAAGGCTGCTAAAGAGTTGCAAGTACTTAATTTTGCTTCTTCTGTGTAGCATACATTGATTTTCAAATAATAAATCTCCAAATCTAAAGATTCTACGTTTTATGACTGTATCTAGCAATGTACTGTTGTAACAGCAGTTTAGTTCATCCTCATGATAGTTTTGAAATTTTCAATAAAGGTCGCAGCAATCGTATTTTTCTTCAATAAACATGCTACGATTTAAATAATCTGAAGTGACTTGATACAGCTTATTTCATACATCCTGAACTTGGCATTCGGCTTTACTAGATTCCTTAAGTATAAATTGGTTCTGTACCCTGTACTAACAGCACTCAATAGCATGACGTCCTCCGTTGTTTTTATCTCTAGTCGATCATCCTAGATTTGCAAACAAAAGCCACATCGGTCGCTAAATATATGCTGATCACAATAAATTCTCTAATGGTTTCTTTCAAGGAGCAATATTGCAGTTTTTTGTTTTTCTGAATTGAGGTAAAGGAAAAGGGCTACAAAGTTTAGCAATATAGAAAGCCAAATGAATTGATTGATGATTGAGAATTTGTCATTTCAGACATGTCCAAATCCTAGCTAACGACCTAGACTACTTTCCGAAATCTTCATATGATTTTCTTGAGAACCAACCTCTTTAAAAATTCATTATTAATTGATGACTGTTCGTGCTAGGGAACAACGTAAGTACTAATATCACTATAATAGAAAGCAAAATTTAAAAAGCGAAACATGTTGCTGTGGAGCAGAAATTAAAGAAACTATTGAGATCTATGAAATTATAAAGTCAGTGGCAATGTACTGATTTGACGTAACACTTCCGACATTTTAATTCCGTAAGTAAAAATTATTTAATTATATGTAGTGTTTATTGTGTGTTTTATCCATGTATTACTTTATTTATATTTTTATTCATTGTTGTGGGAGATTGTATTTAAAAATACCTGGAATGATGTTTTCTCGACCATGGGCGGTTTAATTGCAAAAAGAGAATATTTGAGAGACGTTCTTAATTTTCTTAATAAGATTATTTCCAAACTATCGTGAAACTCTGTTTTTACTGTTTCTTATAAAATTCCTTCTTAAACTACATTTTATGTTGCTTGCTTTCCTTAATTTTCAAAGTTTTACATACAAAAGGCGGTTTCATGACTCAACAAAATTGAATATTACGTACTGTATTATATGTTAGGTTCTACAGGTACCATTATACGTACTCTAGAAGGTTTAACAAGTTTTACAAAAAAAAAACAATTTCGTTAAGTAATTTTACTAGACTCCTGTTTTGATATTTACCTTAGCAAACAGGTTCTTATATTATAATCACAACCACCTACCTACATACAAAACAGAATTTATTTTAAAGAAACGACTGAATTAGCCAGAAGCGAAATGCTAAAGAAATAATAAAAAACGAAACCATAGTAATAATAATAAGAATAATAATTACCTATACATGATATTCAATGATTAAATCACCATACACCCAATTCCTCAGAGTTTAATCTCTCATTTCAGCTGCACACAAACAAGTTTCGGCAGCTCACTCCAACGGTATACACAATAAGCTAAAGAAAGGTAAAAATATGACTAGATTAAAATGTTGGAAACTTATGAGTTACGACTGTCCAACTTTGTTGAAAATCGCCTTTTTATAGCGGAAGTGCTCTACCAGTGCATGCACTTAAAGAAAACTAAGAACTAAAGCAAAAATTTATATATAATGTAATTTTTAGATTTTCAAGATATACAGTATGCATAACGGAAAATGGTACAGAATGTAAGATTTTCTAACAAATCCAAATTTGTAAATATTCTGTGAAATCAGCATCAATGTATATCACCAACCTAAAAATATAATAACTACACTTTGAACAGGTGTATGAGTACACCAAGAAATCTAAGATTACCTTTTCTCCATTTGATGATACACTCTGTAGATGCAGATAACATTGCTGTGTGCAGCTCGTAAATATCTTTAAGAAATATTTTTGAACATCGTGTGCAGCTTTAGGCCACGACCAGGAATAATCGATTATTGGAATAAGTCAGGCTTAGCAGAATGAGTTCGTCTATGTTGTCCCAGTGCATTTAAATTATGTTAGACATCTAGCATTTAGTCTTGAACTAAAACACTTGATCAAGACTGACACCGAGATATTTAGGAGAGCTGTTATGTTTAGGGAGGATTGTACATATTCAGACATTAACCACTTTACTGTTAAAACGATGACTTCCGAACTTTAAAGAGTTGGAGAGGGGCTCTAGTTTTCATGTTTTAAAATATTTATTATTAATGAACATAGGGACATTCTAGATATGTTAAGGTTAAATGGCAAAGGTGCTAAACTCAACATGTAGAATCAAGGCAATAAAAACAGATGAAAGAGGGAAATATCAAGAACGAATGTTAAAAAACATTTTGGAAATATTTTTCTGAGTAGGAGGGAAACTTTTAAGTTATTCGTTTATTTAATAATGTTCGGGCAATAAAGTACAAGAAAAACGCCATTCTGTATTTTTGGAAACAAAAACAATTTTGTTAAGTACATCTTATGAAAGAAAATGATAGTGTTTAAATATTCATAGAATTTACCTTTGGCGCTCTTGGATGTTTTTAAATGCGCTATGTAGTTCCGTGATAGAAAATAAAGTACCGGTATTATTTGCCTATTAGATAAAATGACATAATCGTATTACAAAAGCAACTTTTCGAGTACTTAGGATCAAACAGAGCACACAAAGGATTTCGATGTTCTTAGAATTTAAAAAGTAAGACGCGTGGAATTTTATTTCTTAAGAAAAGTGCCAAGCCTGTTCCTCATTGCCTCATAGAAATTTGCAGTAAAAATGTCTTCGCTCATGTGTTTAGTTGTAATTTGATTTATGAAAAGAAAATATTTTTCTGGAAAATAATTTTAAAACATTAGAGTACCTTAAAATATACTGCTTGTTATTCAATTTCTTACCGATCTGGTAAAAAATTATGAGAATATCTTGGAAAATAAACAGTTCCTTTATGTTTATTTTTTGTTTTAAATGTAAAATGTTTCAAAAACTATTAAAATAATTATATTACCGTTATACAAAATGCTGTTTTAAAATTTTGCTGCAGCGTTACATTCAAAACCTAGTGATACAACTGTAGCATAAAAGGATATCCCTCTACATAAAAGTATTAGGTGTTAAAGGCTCATTAATTAATACTGATAATGCAAACAAAAATTACTTTTCAGAATTATTTACTTTTTCCTTTATATCATAGAATGATTAAAAACAAAACTAAAATAACGAACTATGCTAGACACAAACAAAATAATTATAGAAATTATCTCCCACCTACAACAAATTTAGTTGTTACTAAGGGTGGATTGAATTAACTAAATTCTGACCGAGGTACAACTGCATAGAAACAATTGTTCCAATAATCGTTACCATGGAGTTGAACATCAATTAAAATTTGAACTTAGTTGGTACAACCCGCCCTAAGAGATATTTTTAAACCTACTCCGAATATTAGTTATACCAAAACTTAGGTATTCAGTTTGAAACCGAAAAACTAGCACGTAACATAAATATTTTGATTTCGTGTATAATGTAATATTCATATCTAAAATGTTACAGGCACTGTTAACATTTAAGCGAACCTTTAAACTAGAATTCATATTTCAACAAACACCAGAAGCAAGTAATTTTCATTAAAAAAAAAGAGAAAATGCTACAATTAAATATACCTGCCGGAAAAGAAACTGTTTTGAATTTTAAATTCCTCTACCAGAACTGACTGAGCAATTTACATGCAAATCTGCCGTAAATTAAAACTATCTTAATTTATAAATAGAGTTCTTATCTATTATGTAGGTAGCAAAAACCAGAAGCTACAATTCATTTCTGATTTTAGATTTCAAGGGAAAAGTTTGTTCATATTTTCGTCAAACATTAACCTCAGTTGGACTTTCCTTCGCAAGTTTGTGGTGATTTTTCTTCGAGTTGTAGTAAAAGAAGTCATTATTTCACAACATGACTCTTGGGAAATGTTTCGTTATTTTTGTACATGTTACTTTGTTAGTTATGTATCCCTGATATGTCCATGTCGTCTCCTTATTAACCCAACAGTATTACCAAAAAAACATAAATTAATTACTGCAGGGATACAGTTACCAACTGCGTACGTGTATATATATGTTATCTGAAAATAAAATCCTTTTTCAACTTATTTATTATTACTATTACAATTATTAAAAATTACTAATTCTTGCAATATCAAGAATTAAACAAAAATACTTCCCTAACCAAGAATTTGCATACATTATTGAATTAAAATTAAATGAAAAGCTGGGGAATTCAGTAATCCACTGTTGCTCACATTACAGAAAATTAAACCTACCTTTATAATTACAAGGCTGTAAGCCTTTAGAAAAACTCCTCCCACACTAGTATTCATTAAATAAAGTAATAAATTAACCAACCTGAGGCATAACTTCAAGTGAAATTTTTTTCTGATCTTCTTGCGTTTGAAAAAAAGTTTATTCTAAAAATATCCTTTTTGTACTTTATATATTCTTTGGTTGTCTAAGAATTGACTAAAACTGATCAAAGGTCCTGGACAAGCAATATTCACAGACGGGGATTACAGTTTACTATATAACTGCTATAAATCTCAAGATATTGTAAAGAGGGTAAACAACAACTGTTACGCCATTTTTCAATTGTACATTTCCATTCCCACACTGATTTCTGAAAGACATTACCATGACTGGTGATTTAATCTGATCTGATCTTCATGAGGTATAATCCAAACTCTTTGTGTAAACTTACTGCCTCAATCTAAAAGATTTGGTGTTACAGAGTTCGCAAATTAATTATAGATAACAATAAAGTAATAAAAGTAAGCAAACAAAAATACTAAGAAGATTAAGAACATACCAGGTGGAAGTATTTATTGCAACTAATGACAACTACATAACTAAATAAATAATGTAAACTTGGAAAAATAAACATAATAATAATAATAATAATCTGTGAGTGGAAGAGTGAAGTTATAGATTAAAACACAGTCAATAATATCCCTAAAAAGTCTTATTTGTATTTTACCCTAAACCATTTAAAGCATGTATTACAACAGCAGAGGGAATAAATACAAGCCCAAAAACAATTTGATGCAACACTAGCCCCATTCCGAATAATCATTTTACCCTAGTGTATTTTCATTGAATTGTTTTTTATTATTTTCCGATCTCATCAAAATTTATTTGTTTTGTTCTGGTATTGTTTCTCTTATGAACAGCAAATTTGAAAATTCGGAAATGTATTTGATCTGTACCACCTACATGTGTAACTACTAACTAGGGATAACAATCAGTGCGAAGATCTGAACTACAGTTCTCTGGAATGCAAATGTAGCACTTTGTCACTAAACCACATCACCTGGAGACAATATAAAGAGCAAATGCAGAGCTTAGGCTCTTGCTGTTCTGTAGATGCAGTTTGAAGTAAGTAGAGCTGGTGACCTAACTTCAAGATGGGAGCGTACCACTTGGTTGGTTAGTTTCTGTATAATTTGACAATTTAAACCAATCAAACGGTCTGGGCCTATTTTGAAATTAGGCCAACGGCCACTACTGTTGGCATAAGTAGAAAAATAATTTATCTATTAGGTAAACATTGATCAGACAGCTATTTCGATCAATTTTCTCTTTTCCAATTGTATTAATTCTTTAATTGAGTTAAGTCTAAAACTCTCTAAAATTATTTTTCCAAAAAGAGATTTTTATCAACTTCCAAAATTTCGCATCTTCTTTTAAATTATGGAGAATTTAGCTTATTCCTTAAGCTTGAGGGTTTTGACATATTGTATTCTCAAACCAAGATTAGGTAGCAACTGGCCAACAAATGACTGAAGATGCTTTTCATACAACCCGGCGGTCAATATATTATACAGGTGAATCTTAGGGTAAAATTAAACAAAACGACTATTGTAATAATTGTTTTTATGCAGTTAAACCTCGATTAAAATTTGAACTTGAATTGATCAATTGGCCCCTAAATTTCTCTCGATTTTCGATTTTTCTCCATGCCTGGGCTAGTATCAGCAGTATGAAAAAAAAAAGCATTTAAAAACAAAAGTTAGCAAGTGACCAGCCCAAAGACATATTAATATTCGTTGTGGTTATTGTCTATCTCCGTTACAGTGATTTCCATTTCTAAAAGCATGGAAAAGTTGAGAAAATTAATTATTAACTTTAATACAGAAGCATTCAATACAGTTTCTATTGAATGAATATTTTCGCAGTTTGGGTATTCATACTCTAAATCAAAACAATAAAAAGCAAGGCATGTGTTCATATTGACAATCCGGAGTTTTTTGTATATGTTCTTATTGCAGTTGCTGTTTTGTTTGAATAGTTTTCTTGCGCTAATCTCATGCGGAGGGAAGATTAGGAAATTTCTTCGTATTCTAACATCACCAATATACACAACAAGTAACAGGGTGAAACTTTTGAACTTAACTTAACTTGACATGATCCAAAAAGCTCGGTTAAGTTTTGGGCGGATACATATGTACATACATGCCTTCTTTAGCTTTGAAGATTCCAGTGTAATATTAAACGTTTTAATAATGTAGAATTGTCTTGCCATTTACTGTACTTGGTTACCACAAAATGTTTCCTATTTTGTATCTATTTTGGAATTTTCATAGTAGTTTTTGTTCCCACTTACAGTTATTGCTAAATAAATGGAACATATTACTTTTGGTGACCAGCGCTCAGAATTGCGAAAGTTGTTCTGTTAGATACATCTTGTAAAAACTGTGAAGTAGTAATTAATCTAAACAAGACTAAAACAAGTTTAACTGGGAAAAAGACTAACTATAATATGAGATTCTATGTTAATAATGGGAAAACCTTTATCTCTATTTCAAAATTAACATAAAAAGCAATTAATAATATGACCATCTTTGAGCTGAAACAATGAATGGAGGCTTAATCTAATCCAAACTAGAACAAGTAGCCCAACTTAAATCAACTTTAGAATTTGCTCTGTGTGCTCATTTAAGGTGTGATAAATGGCTTTGCAGGTGTTGATAATTGGGTTAGATTTAGCTCTTCTATAAAATCCTAGACGTTTTTCTACATACCAAACTAATATAAATAAGTCGAAAAGTTCAGAAAAGCTCGTCTTCAAAAACGCTTCCCTAAGAAGTTATAGGGCGTTAAAATGTCTTAAGTGAATATTGCTTCCTTGGTATGAAATTTCTGGTATGTGCAAAACGAATTTTACACTTGGCCAAATCGGTAAGCTAAAATCATCAGATAATGATAAATTGTTCAAAATTTTCTTGTACCTTCTGGCAACTTAAACGGTCTAAGATATTCTTAAAAGTCCTATAAAAACATAATTTCTTTGAAGCATCACTTCTATCACTAATTTCAGAGATCCTTTCAAATTAGATTTCAGTTAGAAATGTGCTAATTTCCTTTTTTTCATACGTCGGCGTCGATCATTCGCTAGTTGATTTTAAAAACTGTTCCCCGTTTTTATTATAGTTCTTGAAGTTCAACATTTTTTAACTGATCAAAACCGAAACTAATACATTATAATATTTTGAAAACTGACTCGTGTTTTGTAGGATTGTTTGTGTGATCGGTAATCTTAATTTCAAGAAAACTAAACAATTTCAGAATTTAATAAAAACTAAAATATTCCAATTATAATGAAAATACTAACAGGTTTTAAGATCTACCTTAAACTCTGCGTGAGTGTAAATAACAATCTGATAGCTTCTTGGAAAAAGAAAAGAATAATGAAAAACGTCAGAAAGAAGCGCTTATTTTTTTAAATGTCATTGTTTATTTTATATGTACGAACAAATTTTGAAATTCATGAAACGGTTTCAGACCAAAAAAACTTGTGCAGACGTCGGCGTGGATGCGAACGTGTAACTGCATTTTAATGATAGAACAACGGTAAAATGCAGCAGTACTTGTATATCAGCAAGTTTAGAAGAGCAAAAGTGTAATGATCACAATGGGGCTGCTGGATATAATGCTGGACACGTCTGTGGCTCAGAGCGAGCGGCAGCCCGTGGAGGAGACGTCTTCCGCTAGTGGATATCTCCCCACGGATCTCCGGGGTCAACGTTAAACTGTCGTGGCCTTGAACGGTGGACAAAGACTCCCACCAACCGTTTTATAGCGGAAGCTTGCCATATTTGTATGGATCTAATAAAAACTACAATAAGGACCTTGCAATGATTTCATTAACTTACTGATTATCAGAATAATAACGAAATTATTTTTAAATGCGAGCATTTAAATGCGTTGTGGTTATTATGAGAAAAAACAGGAAATTCAAATCAAAATAGTTTGTTTGTAAGTTTATTGCTTTGGTTATACATATGTAGAAAGAATACAGTTTTATATACTATTTAAAATGAAACTATAATAAGAATACAATGAATTAAAAATTGAGGTTAAAATATAATGATTTTTAGAAGTTCTAAGTGATTTTTAAAAGACTTATTTTATTATTCTTTGCACAATGACTGAAACAAACGAAAAATGGGTCTCGATGGGTCTTAGGCACACTGAATGCTTTACAGAATTCGAACTATCTTCAATTTAGTCAGAGCAAGTATATAAATTATTCTAGGAAGAGAAACTTCTAAATTTCCTTCCTTCTTAGATGTAGAATTGGGAATAGTTCGGGGTCAAATTAAACATGGATTTTGCACAACTAACCCAATAACAATTTCAAACAATTCCACGACGGCAGAAACTATCAAAAGGTATTGTATCTAAATTAGTTCGTATTCCCTAAAATAGACTAGCAACCCAGAATCAGAAATGACCTTATAAAAAATGATAAAGATTCTATTACAAGTAGAGAGAAATTGGAACAGATTAATTTTGCAAAGTATTGTAAGAAGATTGATTTAGTAAAAATAAAAAGCTTGAGAACAAGATGAAGTAGTGATCAAGTGAAAAGTCCAACGATGAATTGTCAACAGATAACTATGGGGATATTGGAGGAAGTGAACGAACAGAAAATAAATATCGTCATATATCAGCACATTTTACTAATTCTGCACCGGAGTTTTCCATTATTTTTCAGCTTTCCATACAATTTTGAACCCTATCACAAAATTTATAAATTAATGCTTAGTGCGTCTAATAGTTCAATACCCACAAGACAAAAAAGCGGCAAAAAATAATAATATTGAGAAAGCTAGATACCTTCAACCTCGAAGAGCAAATACAAAGACAGAAAAGCGCTAAATAAAATTTCATTATTAATTACTAATAGCTAAGTTATACCTATATCCTTTGTAACAGCATCACCCACATTACGAGTTGTTCTATTATGTATGTATGTATATTCGTCTTACACCTTATTTCCATTATCAGAGAATAAACTTTGTAGTTCTGTAATCCCTGAAAGTTTGAACTCCTCTCTGGCTGTCTAGACTGGGGCTGTTTTCGGACACAAAGTAAATGCTTTCACTAAGAGGGTCACCAAAGATTTTAATTGGTTTCCCTAGAGATATCAGTGGAAACAGAAACAACCTATCCTATGTATTCCAAACTCTGTATTTGAATATAAAGCAAAAGTGAAAAGTTTAAAGGTTGTGGAGCTTCTGGTTTAATTTAGCTACTAGGTTACAGTAAGAATTAAAACACTATCAAACTTCATACCATTTATGTATGTAAAGCAAATATACAAACTTTAGCTTGTAATTTATGTACCTACAGTAATTATTCTGAATTTAAGTTTTAAGGACGGCTTGTTAAATATTATCAAATCAACCTCTTTTTATAAAACACCCAATTGTTATACGTTTCAAATTTTCTCTCAGTAGAATATTAGATTAAAAGAGCTGCAGTTTAAATACAATATCAAAGAACCGCCAAGACTAGGTGTATGTATACAAGAAGGTTAAACATACACCTGCAAAGTCTATTTAGGCGGATTTAGAGGTTTGCATGTTTGCGTCTACATTCAAAGGTCGTATATTCAATTTACTGCTCGGGTTAATAATCTTAATTTGGCGAAAGTTCATAGTCTCTCATCTTTCCGGAAAAGGAAAAATTGCGAACCTCGTTTCAACATGATTTGCTAAAAAATATCGAACTTTGACACTCTTCAGAAACAAGTAGGGAAAATTCAAGTGTAGCTGTGTACAGTAAAATGAATTTAACAGTTAGGTAGCAGGAATGTTAAACCAATAGGTAAGCTTGTATCTGACAATTGTTTTGAGACAGATTTGTAGAGCAAAAAGGCTCCAATACAGCAACTCAGTCAGTTACACTAGAAACGGGCGTCATTTAAATGGTCAAGAAGTTTTGGATTGGCCAAAGTGAAACAAGTTGAAGGGAAAATGAGACAAGTGTAGGAGGTAAAGCACAAAACATAAATTTATCTACAAAATCTTCTATCTTGAATTCTATGGGCAGCATACTATATCGGTATTTCCTACTGTCAGATTAAATAAATTACTAATTTATTACAATTTTGTCTTGAGCAGGGAAGCACTTAACTCTCCTAACATTACGAAAAAAAGAACTATCAAGGATTACACATTAGGTTAGAAATAGGTCAACGGTTGAGTGGCAGAACTGACAAGGGTATTGTCCGAGTCTGAACTCCGCCCTTGGAAAAATTAATTATGCATGCATTAATGTATCTAATGCATTTTGTTTTTTTTTATTATTCTTTCTCAATAAAAACATATCATTATTATTATTACTTGACCCGTATAATGACAAAACACATTTGCATATCTTACAACTTGAACACAAAAACTAAACCGATTGATTAAATCTATGCTCGAAAGTTACAAGCCAATTCGGCACCGAGAGCCTTGTTTGCCCACCCTTGCACTACGTATGTAGTTCTAAATATTCCTTATATTAGACCCAAAGAGATATTTTGTGCAAAAGTGACGACAGAGGTTATTGGTGTATAGATGATCTCTTCGGCACTGTTTTTACTGACTCCCATAGCCATAGTCATCGGTACCTCTAGTTTACAAACCAAATATGGTAATTTCTATATGCTCTGTGATTGGAGATACTATAACAAGCATGCCTTATCAGCAAAAAGTTGTCTGAAAGCTACTTAAGATCTTTGAACCATAACTTGGCATTTTAAGTGAAAACGATAAATACTTGACTGATTGCAATGCGCAATATTACGATAAAATAACATTCGAATCTAGAACCTAAGTAGCACACAACAAAGAGATTTCCGATCCGTCAGCGGTTGAAGTATGGTGGTATACCTTTCTATTAAAAGATATCAAAATTTGAGATGCTACAGCTTGGTAAGGAAATAGCACAGAGAATCATTTCAAGTTGTAAAGAGTTCAAGGTTTCTGCTTTATAAGCTACCCATTTGTGAAATCTAGTAACACTCCGAAGTATGGCGAATTTTGTTTTTGAAAAAATCTTTTCTATTTTCATACCCTCAAATACCAAACGTGGATGTAACAGCAGTTTTTTACAGAATTTGTTTGAGCCTGTCAAATGCAGAAGCTGTCCCTTGGAAAATAATCTTAAAAAACAATCATGAAATTTTTCTCTACCTTTTGAATACATTATCATCGTCTGGGTCTGGAAATAGTAGGTAGTAACTTTATGTAAAAGATTAATAAAATGTTGATGCGAGAACGCAAAGGTGGTTCCCAATCAGAAGGATAAATAATATCCAAATACACAGAAAACATGTCTAAAACTCAATAAATTTCCACTAAAACGTAAAGAAGCCTGAAAGAGTATTTTCAGCCTAATCTAATGGCAAAAAGACATTTTAGAGAAAACATCCTATATTTTGAAAGATTTGAGAAAATGCATTGCTATGCATTGTTTTCTATTTGAAGTTTCTTGAGAAAGAAAACATGTCGAATTTGAAAGCGGTACAGCTTTGACCAAACAGAAAAGGTAGCTTGATTCTCAGAAACATTATATTTGGAATAGTCGTCGTCCATGGTTGATTTCTACTTCCCTAGAAGCAGTGGCTATTGTAAACGCTTTTTGTTTCTCTTCAGCCTAAGAAATGGATTGATAGTGATGCGGATGAAAGCTATTGCTGCAGTAGAGATGGATTAGAATGATAGTGGCAACAATGAGCAGGAAATTATGATGTTGGAGTATTGGTTGATCTTGGAGCTGATGTTGGCTTAGCGAAATCGTTGTGGACGGCTAATAATTGATGTTGATTGATTAGAAGAAATCTGGTTACGAGTCAATGGGTTGTTGAAGTGTTCAATTGAAGAAGAGTATTAATGTGGTTCACAGCGATGATTGTTAACTAGTTGGTGTTAAGTGTAGAGAAGTCGATGGTATTTGACGGGGTTGTTGAATATTGAACTGGTTTGATTGAACAGCTGAAATGAGAAAGAGAAAACGAAAACCGGAATCTTATCTGAACAAATTTTCATGTTGGAACGGCTTGTTCTATGTAACTACATATGGACTCTGAATCATGGTTCTATATATTTTGCTATAGTATGTTAACATTTCTTTAAAAATGCTAAATTGATGGTGTTAACAAACAAAGCTATTTATATGATACACACAACATGGGTCGTGTGGGTTTTGTTCCTTATAAATACGAAAATTGCAAGCGAAAAGGCACTAAGAAAACATACTGGAATAAGGTGAACATTGAGGAAAGAAAATATTTTGTGGCAAACCTGATAGATTATTTTGTAGTTTTATTTCTACTAACACCTTTGGCATTGTCGTCTCAATTCACTCGTTAACTTGTTATGGTGAAAAGTTTTATGGTGACATAATTGACTTATTCTTTATTGAAGATTTGCGTTGGTTTTAGCCTACAAGAAATTTCATGAACTTCTTTAAAGAAAACATCAGTAGTTCTTGAGATTGCTGAAAACATCGATATAATTGCCAGCACCTATATATTATCTTATAGACTGTAGCGATGCATCGATAATTAAAAAGCTTAATATGAATAACGTACAATCACAAGAAATACTGAAATAAATAATGTCGAAGACATTCTTTTAATGAAACAATTAATCAAACGCACAAAATCTGATTTTTGCACAACTAAAGGGTTTTCCAATAAGAGGTGTTATTTTGAATAGCCCGCTATTTCGGTAGATGTCACTTTTGAAGCTATCATTTTTTGACATTTGACAAGTAGAAACTACGCCATTAATAAATATGGAACGATACACGCTTCAACAACGCATTGAAATTATTAAAATTCACTATAAAAATGGTGAAAATTTGGCAGAGACGGTTCGTAAAACTCGAACATTTTTGGGTCACCGTGAAGCACCTTGTCGGACCGCAATACAGAAATTGGTGAAAAAATTCGAGCTCTTGGGACAAGTTAGTGATGTGAAGAATAAAACCCGTGCACGTCGCTCAAGAACAGCCGAGAATATTGCTGTTGTAGCCGAAAGTGTTAAAGAAAACCCAGGTTTGTCCATTCCTCGTCGTTCTTTGGAATTAGCCATTCCACAAACGTCATTACACCGTATTTTGCATAAAGATTTGGGTCTTAAGGCTTATAAAGTCCAGTTAACACAAGACCTCAAGCCGGCCGATCATCAACAACGTCGTGTCTTTGCTGATTGGGTCGTTGAAATGCATGAAAATGATCCAGAATTCCATCGAAAAATCATCTTGAGTGATGAGGCCCATTTCCACCTCGGTGGCTTCGTCAACAAGCAAAATTGTCGGATCTGGGGCTCAGAAAATCCAAGAGTTATTGTTGAAAAGTCTCTCTATCCTCAACGTGTGACTGTTTGGTGCGGTTTATGGTCCGGCGGAGTCATTGGACCTTACTTTTTCGAAAATGAGGCTGGAGCAACAGTTACGGTGACTGGATTGCGCTATCGAGAGATGATTAACGATTTTTTATGGCCGGAATTGGATGGTATTGATCTGGACAACGTTTACTTTCAACAAGACGGCGCTACGTGCCACACAAGCAACGAAACCATTGATCTTTTACGGAAAAAGTTTCCGGACCGTGTTATCTCTCGAAGAGGTGATCACAATTGGCCACCGAGATCTTGTGATTTAACACCTTGCGACTTCTTTCTTTGGGGCCACGTGAAAGAGAAGGTCTACGCCAACAGCCCAGCGTCGATTCAAGACCTCAAAGATGGAATTCGTGAGGCTATCGAGGACATAGGGCAGCCACTTTGCGATTTGGTTATGGAAAATTTCATGAAAAGGATATTGTCCTGTAAGCGTGGTCGTGGTGGTCATTTGCCTGATGTTATTTTCCACTATTAACGGCATACCTTCCTCTTTATAATGAAATAAACATCCGATCATTTATATTAAAAAATGGCACTTTTCTTTGAATATCAAAATAACACCTCTTATTGGAAAACCCTTTATAATAGAAAATTAAACCTTTTGTGTTTGATTAATCGTTGCATTAATTTAAATGACTGTTGAAAGCCAACTGAATGATAAAGTAGAAATCAAATAATTTGTGTATTCTACATATTACATTTAAAGCATGAAATAATAGAAGTTGTTACCAAATGACCTTTGCAGTCAATGCCTTGGATTACATAGCTCATTAAAAAGAAGAAACTCATTCAAGCAAAACCGAGACCCACGAATTTATAAAATTGTTGACAAGAACAGCACCTAATTTTAAACGATTTCAATAAAACGTAGAAGTAAATAAATCATAAATGTGATAAAACCGTAAACATCGAGCTTTGATCCTTGAGAGTTTTACACCTACCTAAAACACTCGTGAATATATCAGTCTCAACTAGAAATTATTGTAACCTTTTTAGAACAATTATTTAGATCGGCTTAAGGATGACAACGTGAAAGCTTTAACGCGGGAGGAAATCCGACATGAATAGGAGTTATTTTTAAGCGTTACAAAGTAGGAAACAAGGGAAGTAGACGATAATCACTGATGATTTGTCATAACAACAATACAAGTCTGTCATGAATATATGCAGACATACAAGGCATAGCCGGAAGTCCAGCGGTGGTTGGCATGTTATCGAAGAAGGAAGTTGAGAGCAGCAGCCAACCGCATCATTATCTGACTGCTGGAACGTGTTTATATTCAAAGAACCGTCATGGGAAATTTTAAACCAAAACTACTCATAGTCTTTTTTCTTTTACAACGTATCATTATAACACTACAAGTGTGTGTTTGTGTGTATGTATAATAAAATATGAATATGTAACAAGCTAAAAATAAAATTACTGCCTAAATTTCTTAATAACCGCTTAGAAAGAAAGAAATTGTAAAATTAGTGAATAATAAATTAAAATTAATAAGAATTACCTTATATTAAGGTATAGACAGTAATATACTGAAACAAAAGAGATTGAACTGTATAAGAAGGAACTTGATATCTGAATGTTCTAGGAAAATCGGCTGTATGATGTTTTCTTTTATAACAATTTTCAGTAAAACTAAAACTAAATTTTAAAAAGAAACTCAAAACAAACATTTCTTAAAACAAAAAGTATGTTAAAATGTTGGCCATTGTTTAAAATACTTAAAAGAAAGTCCACTTCATAAGAGGTAACAATAATGATTGATATTACACCAATGTCTGCTAACCACACTAAACAATTTTCTACTGTAAATATTCATTAACCACAATTATTCAACAGACTACTTCATTTATTGTTTAGCTATACTTCCAGAGAAACTATTTTTAGCGTAATCTTGAATTGATGGAAATTCTTGAAAACATTAACCATAAGTTTCAGATTATCTTGAAGCAATCAATATTCTATTAAGCAACATACTGACTGTCTTTAATTCCACTAATTTTAGGTTTGTATAAATGACATAACAAATGCATTATTATTGTTATTTAGATTATTATTACACCTGTGTACAACTTAATAACAGGGAATGCGTCAGTTACTTTTTAAACATCTTACCACGACAAACCAATAATCCTACGTGTTTACCGGTAACTCACCTGAAACAAAATAAAATAGTATTAAAATATTGATTTATAGCCGCAATAGATATAATTACTGACCAATAAAAGAAACAATAAATCTTTGTACTGCCCACTAATTACACCAAAATATAACGGAAAACAGTTCAGAATTATCTGTAATTGGGGCATGTAATTAAGTTGGAGTACAAACGATTTTAATGAATCAAATTAAATAATTTTCCAGTTGCCTTTTAATTGTCGATGAGTTAATCGGAGATGTTTGGAGTTTAAGAAAGAATTATTTTGGGAAACACGTTTTTGTTTGTTTGTCAAATGATAAGCTGAAATAAATATGTTATTGAGAAAATTGGAGGCTAACTGCGGAAGTGTCTGAAAAAACATGAAGGGAGGAGCAAACAAGAAATTCTCTTCGGGGAGAAAAACGAGAGAATGATTAATGAACGTATATCATACGTAACCTTGGTTTGAGTTTACAGGATCCTGACCTGAATTTTGTTAGAACAAAATTGACATGAAAATTGGGGATTTAAGCAAATCCAACTACTTTTATGTTAAAACAGTTGTCTTAAAACTCATTTTCATGTATAGTAAGAGAAGCTAAAAATTAAAAACAAAAATACAGAAAATACAAACATTCAAATAAATATTACTTTGCATAAGTAAAACAAAAAAACCACTATAAATATTTTACAACGAACAACGAATCGATAAATAGATCATCATAACTGTTTAATGTTAGGTTAAACAATAAAATTTAACACTTTGATCTCTACCTTGACGTATGTAAGCGGTAGTATGACGTTAGCAAAAATGTATTATAACATTAGAAATATCGACGACAATCTATTTTTACTATAAAAAAGCATTGTGACTAAAAATACAGCTAGACAAAGTTTTATTTTTGTTATCATACCTAATCTTTATTTTCTAAATGTATGAGTAACCACAATAAAGGATGTTGTAGGTATATTGGAAAAAATAAAATTGTTTTTGTTGGTGTTTACGCTACATTTCCTTAACAAAAATATTATGCAACAAAAAAAGCAATAAATGTGAAGATTTGGTAAATAATTTCGTAAACCATGTAATTAATAGTGTAAACAAATTAGGACATTTATTGTCATTTTAATAACTGCCTGCTGGCAGTTGTTCATAGGATTATATTATAAAAAAAATGTTAGGTACGAAAACAAAAAACAAAATAATTTCTTAATTGTCATTTATTGAATGGCAAAGAGCATATTTTCAAAATCAAAACGAATAATGACATTTAGCTTATCTTTTCCTGAATATAGTCTATGATACGGAATTTTTCAGTATTGGGACTGTAATTCCATGAATAAATGAATTCTAATCGTCATCGTCCAGGAGGGATGTAAATGAGTAAGTTCAGTGCGACTACGATAAGCTGCATGTTAAAAATTCCTGCTACCGGGTTTATATAAATTCCAGTTGGTAGCAAAATGACCACAGTACCTAGTTGAAGCCACGAGATCCAAGGAAACCGCCACCCAAAACCTCAGCTACAAATAACAACAACTTAGGTGTTTTTGAAAACGTTAAAGCTTTTGTTATTTTGCTTGTGTGATGAGCTTGAATACCTTCAACAGTATGCTTCTGGATCAAACCAATCAGATCAGTAAATTACGAAATCAAATGTGAAACCATATTCGACCTCTTTTGTGCAAATTGTTCTTAAGTTTAAACGCGAAGTCAAATTAGATAGAATCCATTTTTAACCATCAACCAACCTTCTCTTAAGAATCGATTTTGGTATTTTTTTTCTTCTTCAGTCACTGTCTACCACACGTGATTCAAATGGAACTGATACAAAAAGATTTTCGCCACAAGAGAAAAAGTGAACTTACTTTGAATCTATTCTTATTATGATACCCTAAGTACTTGCAGCTCTAAAACGATCTAGTAGCACATAGGTTCGGAAATGCTGATTTAAAGGCTATAATGTCAAAACCTGATGAGCATTGTAAATATTCTGTCTGAAAGTGATTTATCTGACAAACGTTCTCATTGAGCCTTTTAGTATTGACAATAATATGTGAAATGGTGAAGAGGTTAGTAAGGAAAACTGTAATGTATCAAAAGACTTTGCTACTGCACCATGAGAAAAAAGAAAAAATAGAGCTCAGACTTTTGTTTGATTGGAAAGACACTTTGGCTTATAACAGTTCTGTTTTTATAAACATCATTGATGCTAGATTTCATCTGTTGATGTTCACTGCTTCTTTTGACCAGACTCTTAGTGAGTTTTATCAGCTATTTCTAATTCAATAAAACACCCTTGAAACGTTTATCAACTACACTATTGCTTATTTCCTGATTTTTTCTGTTCCTAATAGACTTTGAAATCTTCTTAATATATGGTATGTACCAAATAGTTTTTACAATCTACTAGGTTTGCTTTTTATTTCGTCCACATTCACATTCCTGCATCTATTTCTACCAAAAGTCCAGAATCTAATAAAACTTTAACTTTCGTATGACTAAATTTTTATTCATTCTCACCCGTGGATTTGCGAGGAACGCTTCTTAAGTAGCTCAACCAAATAGGCAAAAGACTAACACTCCTCTTCCTTCTCAGTTTACAACATCTTATATTGGCTGGTTTGATGCATCTCTCTATTAGAATTAAGTACTTGCAAAGACGGTCTCCCTCAAGATCTTACTGCTTATTACGATGTAGGTTCGATTAGTAATAGATCTACCAATAAAACTGTGGGAAAAACAAAGAGCTGTTCTTGGCCCAAAGCTATGTTAGAAACTAGAACAGCTAGAAAATTTATTATTGTAAACAGAACTTTAACTGTTTTTGAGCTTTAAGCAACAACAGCTTGTTTTATAATTTCTATTTATGTTCACAATTCAGAAAAACAAAAAGGATGGATGGATTTTTGGTACGATATTATCTACCGGGCCGAATAAAACGTGAAATGCCTCACCTAAAAATTCAAATAGTATTTCGAAAGGATCCGTTATAGCAAAGCAAGACATAAAGGAAACTGCCGAAGCATCAGAAAAATTTACCAAAAACAAAAACAAATCATCTTGTAGGTATATGATCTCAATTCCAGTATACGAAATATTTTTTCTAGAGATTCCGATTAATTCTCCTTATTCTAGAAATTTAGATTCTATCAAAATAAGCAGCAATAAAACGCACGTTTGGATAAAATACCAAGTTCTCACGGTAGTATACAAAAAGAAAACAAAAATTTTTATGTTAATTACAATTCAAAGAAGTTTTTTAAATAATTGCATACAAAAAATCGACCTTCCGCCTACTAATACGTTTACATTGAGTCGTTTGCCATTTCTAAAAAAAATCCGTATCTATTTTTAAATACCAGTGCCACGTTCAAGAAATGTATAAGTACATTTAACGATGTTATGAAGTGGTAGCCAAAATATTGTATTTTATGTTTTGGGAGCTAATTAGACAATTTGAAAAAGTTTTGAGACTATAAATTTTGATCGGAGCAAAATGTATCGTAGAGAATCTTTTTGATATTACACACGTATACAACTTAAAAATAATTTGTTAAGTAGAATATTTATATCCTTGACATGTACATTCCTATCAGCTTGTTTAATTCATATTCTTATTAACACATCATTAATAAACGCACAAAACAAAACCTGCTTCTTATACCTGTAATCTTCGTTTTCAATAAGGATAAAAATTCAAAAAGAAGGCTTGTTCTAGACAAACGGAAGCAAATAATTACAGTACTAGAATTATTTTACGGTATGTGGTTTTTCTTTCTGTCTGGGTTTCATGTGCTTTGGTTTATTTTGACGCACGTTCTTACAATGAAACGTGCGTCAGTTAAGTGCAACAAAGATAAAGAAACACATTTAAATGTAATTTTTTAGGTGGGATGAATTACTTTGTAAACAACTTTCCCATAAGTGAGTTTAAGTCTCACGGATTTAAATTAAATTCTTTAATCAAAAGAAGAAGAAAAGAATTGTGTATTTGAAGAATAATGTTTAACAAGCTATTAAAAAATATTTTTTCTTATTTGTTGGAAACACTGAACTATAAAACAAGTATGTATGTAATTTTATAACACTTTTTTGAGACAAAACCAAAATTATGTCAAATCAAAAGTACTTATAAAATTCTAAGAAGGTAAAAGAAAAGAATTAGACGTTTCAATTTTTACACAGCACGTAATATGTGGTAGATATCTAGGTATCTAAGGTATCTATACGAATTTAAAATCTAATATGATAATACTTCCTAGGATATTTTTTTGCTAGGGGTAACCGACCCAAGCAGTAGCTTGAACTATGTAAGGTAATAAACAAAATTGCTATAATTCATACTTCATGTTAAGCATAAATGTATAGAGTGTCTCTAAAATAAACAAAAACATCTATACAGCTGGTTCTTCAATCAAAAGCAAGCCTAGTCACCTCGCAAAACTAAGGTGCTATAATTCTTAGTTTCCTGTTACAGTTCCATAGTGCTATAGAAAAATGGGTAAATCAGACAACAAATCACTAGAGATTAAGTTCTAGCACCTCAAGATTTTACAAAGTTGTTTTTACTTAAAAATGACGCATTCCACGAAAAACATGCAATACGAACTTTATTTGCTAAAATGGATATGGACCTAGAAACTAAAAAAATTATTCATCGTTTCAGTGACGTAATATACTACCTTTTTCAAAAATATCTGTTTTTGCCTTAATTTCCACTCCTGAATGTAGACCTTTTGTAGTAACTAGCTATATCTAAAAATATTATTTCAATATTCTACGAAGTCTTCAAAATCTCAAAAAATCAAGAGATTTTGAATGGAACTTTGGTATCCTGTATCTCAGAGTTGAGAAACTAGGTGTAATTTAACTCAGAAATATACGGTATAAATATTACTTATGTTCATTTTAGAAACACCTGCTGCCTTGCTTAAAATAAAAAATTCTCCAGTTAAGCTAATAAGATGTTTTGGTTGATATTATCAAGTTAAATATGTCCAATCTTTATCATCAAAAAGCATTTAAAATGTGCTATTCTGAAATACGAAAATCAAGCAAACATTCCATTTAAAGAAATCTGCATTTGCACTGGTGGTACTCCGCCGAAAGACGACCGCAAAAATAATCACAGGCATACAAAAGCAAAAAGTGGTTTGCTTTTGGGACCCCATATGGTAATTCTTATGTATTTCAACGTGCTGAACACGAATCCGATGTCTGATTAGCTCCATCACCAACCAGTTTTTAGTAAATCACAAAAATAACCTAAAAGATCTCATAAAATGGGAAAATCGTTACCCAGCTGATGTCTACCTCAGATTAAATTGTGCATTAACACTTGTACACTGCTGTCAAATTCTTCATCTCAATCTTCTTTTTCTTCATTTTGCTCTACGCCGTCTTCTAAAATTTCCGTTGGTTTATTGACCGAACAACTGGTGTTGAAATTGATGTTATAGGTTTCGTCATTGTACAAACATCCGTGTATTTTATTTTCGTTTTAGTTTTCGAATTGAAACAATCCTCTTTTGATTGAACTCTTCACCATACTACTGGTGTTATAAATTTGAGGACTTTGCTGTTTTTAGTTGTCTTCCACCGACTCAGCAAAGAAAAACAAGCGCAACGTATAATATTAAGAGCCCACGTCATATCTTCGTCAAGGACCTCCCTACCCAAGCATCCGTGGTATATATTTCTAGTCGTGTCTGAAATCTTCTTAGGCCATTTTGCTACTTCAAATTTACCACAACCGTAACAAAAAACATTCGGGTCTTCTCAAAGTCCAAGTTGCCTACCCTTGAGAAGCTACGGTCGCATGACGCCGATGCCCGCGGACCCGCTTTTACACCGAAACTGGGGTTCCGAGCCCCTGCTTCATAATATATCTCCTACCTGTGTCTCCTATGACGGCATGAACGCCGATATCCAGGGTCTCTACCAAAATGATACCGTTGTCCACCTTCACCATGTGGAAGTGCCCTGAATGCAAACATTTTTGAATCTATGTAAGCATGTGTTGTTGGACATTCTTATTTGACGTAGACTTAAATTGAGTAGTCATTTCGCCAATTTATGCGGTTGTCTAAATTATATTAGCGATTTAATAAAAACTTGTAGTGGATAATGCCTCATGAACGGGGAATTTGTATTTCTTGTATCAAAATACATAATGTTAAGGTGTACAAGTGCTAATGCATATTTTAATCTGACGTAGACATCAACTGGGTAACGATTTTCCCATTTTATGAGGTTCTTTAGGTTATCTTTGCGACTTACTAAACACTGGTGGGTGAAGGAGCTAAATAGACATCGGATTCGTGTTCAGCACGTCGAAATACATAAGGATTACCGAAAAACAGACCACTTTTGTTTTTGTGTGCCTGTGATAATTTTTTATATTCCAGAGTAAATTGGCGCACATTGTGTAGTCTCTATTTATTAACACCTAGGACTAATATGCTCGTTCATTTTTCCTTATAATAATACAAGTACTATAGCAAGTTAAAGCTAGGCATGCTAGTACGATATGTTGACACTGCCAAGATAACAGATCGTTGTTGACATTTGTGACATTACAAATTGGCGCAGTTGGTAAGAGAACCACTATGGGGATAAATGTAAAAATAGAAGCATCGGATTCAATGTTTAATGTATAAGTTGTAAAGACGGATGACGGCCAACGCTTTTCAGCTTCCGACATACTCAGTATAAATGTATTTAAGAAAAAGTAGTACGAAATAGCAAAAAAGGGTTTAAATAGTCTTTTATTAAAATATCTGCGAAGCGTATTGAAATGCTTTAGGGAGATAAATGGTGACAGTTGGATATAGCTACCCCTAGAATTTATCTTCAACAGTAAAAATTCAACCTTACCAATGCATGTATATCTTCTATCCAGAGAATCAAGACACCCGCGGAAGGACTCTCCGACGTCAAACACTTAGAAATTTTTTAAAAAAACTTTGAAAATCGACGAATTTGACACTTCACAAGCACACCGACTGCCATGACACCAAAATATCGCGGCTAGCTTCTTACCAGTCCCCGACAGTGTACCAACCGACAGTACCACAACCCAATTTCCCTAAATCACCTGTAGGACATCGACCCCGCGCAAGCATAAACGAATTCATTCATTCAATTCGCCCCCCCCCACAAGATTGGGGTGGAATTCATGAAAAAAATGATTGTTTTACTGCTTCTAACCTAACCACCCCCTCGCTTCGCCCCCATCACAAGATTGGGGTGAATAAAATTTATACGTGGGTCATGTTGCAGTAGGTGGTTGATAGAGTGTGCAGCAGCTGATTTAGTTGCCAACTACATTGTTTCTATCGCGCAACATAACCTCAGATGTGCTTAAAAATCGTGTTTGTTTTTCGTCGGTTTCACCAAGATTGGATTAATTTTCTTTACCTCCGGCCACCTAATTGTGTTCTGTGAGTAATTCCCTACGTGTGGATACCAAAAACTTGCTCTCAAAACGGCGCTTCCCTAGGGGTAGCTATATCGAACAACTACCAGATAAATTTAAGGACCTTCCTAAAACTGTCGCAGACGACATACAGAAAAAAGTTGTTGCCCTAAAAACTTTCCTTGCTTTTCAGCAAAGAATCAGATGGTAGAAAAGGAATAACTTTTGGAAGCTAATTCCTACTAATTATTTGACAACTTTGCCACAATGACATAAAAGACTCGATGGTTCTTCTAAAAGCTAATACAAAAAAAACCAGAAATTTATTTAGAAAACTATGAAGAAAGATATTATAGTTTACGCCAGACCATGTGAAATATGTCAAAAGGTAAAATTCAGATTTCATCCTAAACTTTTTTATTATAAATAACCCTAAAATCGCGATATACATTTTTACATGATACACATTGATTTTGCTGAATTATCTAAAGAGTCAAAAATAAATACTTACTTTCTTATTCTGTCCCTCTTCTACCTTTCAGTACAGAGGGTATACATGTATAAAATCAGTTTTGGTTATTAGTGATAAAACAACTAAATTTGTCTTTGCTAAATCCGCGAAAGAAAACGGATTTTTGAAAGCAACATCAAATTGGCAAACGTGTAGTTATCCAATAAGGAAAGATTCGCAAATGGTTGAATACAGCAATAAAGTACACAAAATGAATAAAGACGTTTTTTGAGTTGTTTCCCGATTATTGAGGTAAAAGTTAATCATCGTAATAAAACCTACAATGAATCACTGAGATGTAACTCTCCATGTAGCACAGTTGTATACGGTAAATCAACAAATTTACGAACATATTCTGAATTAGATAGAATGTGTAATTTGTAAAAAGGAAAAACTAACGAGCAAAAAGAGGTGTACAAAAAGAATATTTTGTATAAAAACGACAATTAGGAGAGTACATTTTATTGGAGAATAGAATACCAAATTCAAGTTTACCAATTAACCATCCATATTAGTTCAGTTAATTAACGGTTATCCCTGCTATGTAACATATGATCAGGATGGTAGATTGTAGTTTGCAGCTAGCACATATTTCCTATGTTAATAAATATTATCACAGGAGTAATACGAACAATTCTAGAGGAGGATTCTTTGTAACAGACAGTAACTTGTGAATGGGGATAAATTAGCTTTTAGTTTTTGTCTTTACAAAATAAAAAACGATACATGCCTCGTAAACCTTTTTTTTTAAATAATAAAATAAACTTTATAAACCAATAAGTTTCATTCCATACTACTCATGACTAACTTTGATTTCGTTTTTTTTTTGTTCGTACGGTATTATGGCCTGTTAACATATCAACCTATCAACCTATCAACAAGATCGCTTTATTGTGTAATGTAGATTGTGTCATCCAAATATCAATATCTATAAACGACTGTGCCAAATTGCCTTGCGCCAGTCTTAGCGTATATTTATGATTTCTCAGTCATTATCGCTTAGTTGATTGATTAACCTCAAAAAGGCAGCATAGTAAAGTCGAGAAACATTTGTTCAAATCATTACTTTATAAAGTCGATATTTACAGATCTAAGCCAACCCTGTATATTAATATTTAAAAGCGGTTTCGCAACACTGTAGGTATATTTAAAAGAGTGTTGGCAGCCTCAACACTTTAATTAAAAATGTATTTGTTTTTAGTTAAAAACTCTTCTGGTTAGACCATGTCTAAAATATGTAATTAACATTTAATAGTTACAAATTAAAAATTAAAATTACGGTTTTTATAGTATTTGCTTTTTTAAAACTTTAGTTAAATGTAAATCTAGAATAAGTAAATAGCAAATTAAAATCTATTTTCTAGGGCAATTTTGACTTTGAACTATTTCCAGAAAAACATATGTAAATGTGTACCTAATATCTGTGTATAACTTAAAATTCACAAAAAGTATTTAGTATTAACTGATATCTACATTTTTATTTTCATTTGTAACCAACAACTGTAATTCACAATTCCAACATAAAAAAAATTATTTTGTCATAACGACTATTTATAAAAATATAAAATATGTGTTTCTGCAACTTTATTTACACCCGTCTTAGACAGGTGACCTAATTCTACGATTGCGTCCTGTACTCATTTATCACCGGCTTATACTTTTCGTTAAATCGCCTAATTGTTGGAAATAATAAATGACCTGAAGACTAGTAGGTTAAGGTTAGTGTTTAGTACCTAAATAACAACTAAAAACTATGTTTATAAATAAAAAAAGAAGAGTGAACACCAACGTAGCTGAACCATCAGAGCATGAAGGATGCATTCACGCGATAAATGGTTCAAGTACATGGTTAAGGATTACCAGACAGGATATAAACTAGGTTGACAGAATTACACGATTATGAATGTACATGAATATGAAACAAACATGTAAACCGATGTAAACTGTTCTTGACTAAAGAAATTTAAAATTTCAAGTTTACTGTTTAGTATACATGAAACTGCTAAAATACGTTAATGGTCAAACGACAAATCGCAACATCAAGCTTAAAAATATTGGAATGAATTCAAATGAAATAAACCTTAACATCCCTTCAGAAATAGCTTTAACATCCTTACGTACATTATCTACTTTTTCAAAAATATATTTTTTATAATTTTGCATAAGTTTAATTTATTGTTAGGTGGGATCAAGTTTGTATCTTTATTAAAACTAGTTGTAGAATTACCTAAGTAATAAGTATAATAAAAGTATATTGATTAGTAGACGGCCCGTATAAAAACCTTCTTTTGCTTTGCCCTGGGGGTCGTTTCTACAGGAGAAATATTGCTTGCAGATATGGTATTATACTCAAAGGTCTACATTATAGACTCCTATAAATGGAAAAAAATTATCTACTGATAAAAATCTAAAAGAACTAAATCTGTTTTTTCATAAATCGACCGTTAGCTCTTGTTAACAAGAAAAATTGTCTGATCCAATATTCTCATTGAAGACAGTTCTAGTATAAACTAATTATAGATGTAGCTCTAAGAAATTTAAAAGAAGCGTCTCTGCCGTTCATTGTAATCTCTAATACAAATTTAATCATTTTAAATTCAAAGTTACTTAATTTCTGTACAAAACAGTCTTTGTCGGTCTTTATTTTCAAAACCAGCAAAAAGACTATCATCGCATTTTGTTGTCCGTGTTTGTTGTGAATTATCATGTTGTATCAAGATCTTCTAGGACACAATAAAGGAAGAATACGATTATCTTTTATTTCCTTGAATTTGCATATTCTGTAGAAGTGGAAACCAGAAAAGTTAACACTTAAGCTGCTGGATTTTGTGACTTTTATATGTATTGCTTATATACTTTCACATCATGAATATCTACGATTGACTGAACTGTTCATAAATTATATTTTTCTGGATTTTTCGTAAATTTTCAATAACTGGGAAAACAAATCAGTTCAGATTGTTGCGGTTACTAGATCCGAATAGTAAATCTTAAGAGCATTTTAGTTAGCAAGTTGGTAGATGTCGGTAAAAACCTTTAAACTTCCTTTAGCTATTCACTGAATAAAGATTGCACTTCATTTAAATTGAATTAATAGTGTCAAATCTTAGATATGGGGTGGCGTATTCTTAATCTGAAAGAGTTTGTCTGAATTGGAACTAAGGTAAAATTAAACTGTCAGATTTCGGGCAAACCTGGTTATGTGGCATTTTCTTGCAAACACAAATTAATCTCCGCCTCATATTTTCAAACGCATTCTGGAGTATTACCGGTGTAATAAGAGAACATCCTTCAGAAATACGGTTTCTTAATTTAGGTAATGTGCGTATACGAATCTTAAAAATCTGGTTTTTCAAAAAGGGAAAAACAAAATAGTCGGGAATTGTGTGAACTGTGGCGCCATCCAGTTGGAAGAAGATCCATTGCAACTCGTCATCGTGCAATTGGTTAAGAAACTCATTTAAAAAGTTATTCCAATAGCTCTATGCATCCATAGCTCTTTCAAAAAATATAGGGCCAATCCATACTCCAATTTTTACAGATGCAGTGGAGTCTTTAGAAAGAATATATATACGAATTTTCGGAACTCCACAATCTCATCGCTTGGGAATCAACGTATACTAGTAAAAGAAAGTTGTTATTTGCCATGTGTTCGATAAACTACTTATTAAAATCTACAACTAATAGTTCATGATAATACTGCATTTTATATGCAAATAGGTCAAGATCTTTTTTCACTACTATTAGGTTAGGCTCCATAAGACAATTCAACTTTTTGAGACAGTTTACTTAATGAACGAATAGTTAGTCTGCTGCACATAATAGTGAGTCTGGTCTACCGACAAGAAGGTCTCCCAAGAATTCATTGACTATAAGAATACTTTCAGACAATTTAGTCTTCCCAATATAGAAAATGCTTCCCACTCATTTACAGAGACCAATTGATAGATCTAGTGAAGGAGCTACTAAAATCCAAACCTTAAATGTTTTCCCCCTTCAGCTTAGAACATGTATTCGTCTAATAACGAGAAAGATAGAGATGTCGAGTACAGAATCTTTCAGTTAGTCAGCGTTTGTTTTGTAATCACAAACATTTTATAGCATTTTCTAAAATTGTAATAAATAGCCCAATAACAAGTAAGTATGTAATGTTAAAATAAGTACGTTTATGGAGACTTAAACAGGCTATCCATTGTCATAAAGTGTTTACCTATATCCCAACAAGCAGTAGTCGGTTGGTTTCCTCTCCATTTCTAGTCTATGTTAATCTTACGGACCAAAATTCAGAATAAATTTTGGTGAGAATATCGTGTTAGTTCTATGAACTATAATAACATCTTTTGATCTCTAGTGTCCTTCCTATTTGCTATTTGCGTGCTTTAGATCAAAGTGAATTTGACTCTGCCAAAATGATGTTCAGCAGGAACGAGGTTTAGGCACAGATTATTCAAATTAGAATAATTCAATTTCGAAGCTTGTGAGGCTTAGCATTAGGATTTCAGGAGGTCAGGAGATTTTATCAATTCAGCACTTCTTGTTTCTTTAGGGTTCCATAAAGAAGTTTCTGTTTCATAATAGATCATGCTCCATTGATGCGAGTTTCTCAAGTGACTCTGTAAAAGTCATACACGTTATTATAGTACCATCAGTAGCCTCTTCCTCATCTATGCATTTCTCAAACATACGTGACAAATCGGGACTTTTTGCTTGATGTCAGCTTTGAAATCATTCAAAGCTGTAGACTGATTCCAACAAGCTTGAAGAAATCAAATTGATAGAGTGCATAGGTAAAGAAGCAAGAATTGTAACAACTCTTACTTGTGGCAAGTTTAAAGGCTGTAATACATTGATATTAAGACAGTAATAACATTCATTTATCTAAATTTAATTATACAAACAACGCTCCTGACTGACACGAGTTATCATCAATTTAAATTTGAAAGTCATTTAAGATACCAGTGCAGTACTGTCAATACAATTCTAATTTTTAACGGTAATCTAACGAACAACATTATAGACGTTTACGACGATTCGGTTTTATTGTTGCATAGATCATCCACTGTAAAAATTTCATATTAACATATTGTATATGCGCAAAATCAAATATATCGATATTATCTTAGAAAACTATCTAATTTAACAATTAATTACAGTGAGCAAGAATTTTGAAACACTGAAACTCAGATGCGTTAAAAAGTAGAAAAATTTCCTCAACAATATAAAAATATGATTTTTACAAGATCAAAAGCAGAAATGATATAAAACAAACCCATTAAATTAGGACTCTATATAAGAATATAAGAATGTCATTTACTATATAAAAACGAAAAGAAAAAGCTTTCAATAAAAATGAAAGATGTAAAAAAAACAAGCAGCTTCCGTGCAGCAATTTACTTTTCCTTGCGGTACTCAGCCTAGTTATCAGAGTGTTTAGTGCAGAAAGTTGAACTTGAAGGAAAAGTCAATAGTGAATATAAAACAGCTACTGTTTCTCTTTCAAACTAACTACATGTTAGCTGACTAAAATAATTGTTGGCTTTTTATTTTAAATGATTTAAATGTTCTGGTATTCGTGTTTAAAATAATGAACCACGCTGATATGTACACGATTGTTTTACATATATACCCGTAGAGATACACAAATTATTAATTAACCTACACTGTTATTTTTAAAATATCTTTAAAAGAATATCATTAATTTTAAATGGCATATAATTATTAGTAGAAAATGTAAATTAAGCAACTCAGATGACTAACTTAATGCAAATTTGTGAAATAAGGAACACGAAAACTTGGAAGTGTAAGGAAAAGGTAAGTAGAAAAGGTCACTTAAGGTCACTCTGTCAGTAAATCACGTTAGTTGTTGTTTACGATGTACATACCGTATAGATTTGATTTCTGAAACTATCTCTTTTCTAAATTAAGCATTTTCCAAGTGCAAACCAGTCAAACGTGCACTTCTTGATTTTATTCATATTTAAGCAAAGTTATTACCTCAAGTTGGTAAATAAATTTCGAAGTGGGTCGTAGAAAATCGAAATCAAAAAGGTAAAAATTTTAAATGTGAATTAGTAAATAATTAAAATCCAGTTTTATTATAAATTAAAATTCTCTTAAATAAGGACAAGGCTTATACATAAATAAATGCTTCCTGAAGATGCAATTTGTAAATTTAGAGATGAGTAATAATAATTATCTGTGTTACCTCTTCTGATAATGACTGGTTTTTGTCCCTGAAGCATTTTACGTAAGTGTTTATTATTTTAGTAAATAAAGGCAGCCGGTATAAAGTTGGAAATTTTGAAATGAAATGTTTGGAACAGCATAAATAAAATTAATATCCTTTGAGACGAAATAACTCAGACTTTTAGACAGCAAAGGCATCAAAGCGACCTGATAAAGCTCCAGTTTAATTTCGAAATGGAGCTCGCAATATAACCCTGTGAAACAAAGTCTGCTCTTTTTTGTCGTAGAATCTCCAATTAACGTAGCTTCTTCATTCACGAATACTTTTAAAAGAAAAGTAATAATTAAAGTATCTTACCTGTAAAGGAAATTTTATTAAACATATTTCAGAATTGCTGAAAAGGAGGATTTTCGAGTATTTACGGTTCTAGTTTTATTTTATTGAACACTTGACTGACGGTGTATTGAAGAGGAAACAAATAGAAGGATTCGGATCATTGAAATATGATATATTAAGGAACTATTTTAGAAAATGAAAAACTGCAAAGCGATAATCTTTAAAAACACAATACAAATACAACCTTCTATGTTTTTATTTGCAGCAGTTTACAAACATAAATGGATAAAAATCACAGAAGAATTCATAAAATATAAAGGTAACAGAAAATCAAGACAACAGAGAAGTCACTTACGCTACGTGACTGTTACACACTAATATATGTAACCTTTTCGTATGCCCCCTCTGATGATAATCAAATATGTTATCTCTCTTATAAATAGAGTATGTGCTTTTAGCGGCCGTTCTAACATTAGAGACAGAAAGCCTACACAATGCCGCAAACATATGTATCATCTTTGTTATACAGGGCGTTAAAAGTCTTGATCCCCAAAATCTTGGTTGCTGATGAGATTGTCGGCTAAAACATTTACAAAACAGTAGGTGTGCTATAAAAAACTGAAATATTGAAAACAAAAGAAGCAAATGAGTTTGAAAAAATTCTGAAAAATTCTATTTTACTCGAAAACGACACATTTTATGATAAAATCCCAAGAGTAACATTTTTTCTGCAAAAGTGACAGTAGATGTAAACTAGTGGCGTAACGTACCCTTTTCAAAAACTTTTTGTTGCTAATTGAAGACCTAGATAATCCCAAAAATCAATCATTCAATATTTTTGAAATTCAAGACCAATAATTAGTATTAGAGTAAGAAATTGGAAACGAGAAAGGAGAATATATACAAAAACTTCAGAATCGTAAAAAACAATAATTTTGAAATACAAAGGAGTTGAACTGTTATTAATGATAGTGTATGAAAAAACATAAGTATCGGTAAAAGTTCCGCAAATATTTTTTTAGGGTAACAATTTTTATTTTGTAAATTGTTGTTTGTTAAAGCATATAGAAGTTCTGAGGTGCTAGGTTTATAATATGTGCGGCTTCGTTTGATAATAATACATAGTAAAAATAAACGTTATTTATTAAAGATTATAACAGGTTAACAATTGTTGAAGAACTATGTTAAATTTTATGCAAACTGGAATGATATCGAATGAATCTTAGCGAGTGACTGTGTCGTCCCTGTAAATAACTAAGCTTTTATACATCTCTACCTGTGTTTTAACAAAGAACAAAATTCTCGAGTCTTCGAAGAAGATCATTTTCTAAAAACTGTTAACAGAAATTTTGTTCAAGGAAATATTATTGCTGTAGGTCCGTTTAAGAAGAATTTTGACTAAAGCAAAATTCTTCTAGGAAAATTTATAATGTGTTAGCTACACTAAGACTTAGACACTAAACAAAATTCTTGACAAAATAATTGACAAACGGCAAAACCCTTTTTCTATGAAAATTTTAAGGTGCAAAACATTCGAGAATGTCCAACGAATTAACAGGTATAAGTGGGACCCTTTTACCTCGAATATTTATTTCCGAAAAGTCAATGTTTTGCGTATTGCTAGTTTTTAAAAAGTGTCGCCACAAGCAAACACATTTGTACTAATTAACTACGGTTATATATGTATGTGTTAATATTTGTATGTTTAATTCCTACTATTTACAAATATTCCGCATCGGTGAATATAACAGGAATTACATCAATTACGCAGATTTAAATTGACGCTACCTTGCTCTATATCAAAGTAAATGAAAGCAAGTGAAGAGGAAAAATTATTGAAAAATCTTTTATGATTTTTATACAAGAACGTTTAATTAAAATGAGAAATCTTGAAGGTTCTAAAAAATGAATCACAATACATTCAGAAGATAATAATAAAGGTCTTCAATTTCTTTAACGAGTTGCAATTATAGGTCATACGCTGATGCAAAATTTCTTGGTCTGTTCGCGGTTGCATGACTTCAATGGGGTTAGTTTCGCAAACTTATTTCTTAAATGTCTTTAAAAACGTCTTTCGATCCATTTTTCCGAAAATGCTTTATTTAAACAGTCGTACAACTTGAACCAAACGCTGTTATCAAACCCCCACTTATGTAATCACTAATCAGTAAAACACCACCTTTACAATTCCGTGGATGGCGTTTCCATTTAAAAATATCATTGTTGACGTCATAGCTTATTCGATGGTGCTGGAGGAGAAATTTCCTTTTAGGAGAAAATGATGCGCAGTAAAAAGATACAATTGACGGCTTTCAACGTTTGAATCCATTCGTGATACTCTGAGCATAGTGTATATGTTACCGGCAAAGTATATAATCCGGCATTGTATAGAATTCCTAGGTATTGTATAGAATTCCTAAAATTATCAGGCATTGTATGAAATAAATCATATTATATACATTTCCTAGGTATTATATAGAATGCCGATTCAATAACCGGCAATGTATGAAATAACCGCAAAGATTCTGTACTTATTTAATTTTCGTTAACCAAAAGAATATCGTTGAAGCGAGGGTGAGTTTACATTACCACAGCAGGGATGCGCCCAACGATGGCATCTCTGAAATCAAAACAATTAAATTCTAAAAAAGAACCCTTCTACCCAAGTTTATGGTTGTTACAAGAATTTAAACTTCCTGCTGTCAGCCATAAACTGTAGAAAAGTAAAGTATATCAAGAATCTGGGAGCAACATACTTTACTACGTTTGTGATAGTGAACTGTTTGATGTTATACATCAAGCTCATATTACTGTCGGCCATGGGGAAAGAGACCGCATGATTAAAGAACTGTCAAATCGATATGAAAACGTAACTCGGTGTGATATAGAGCTATACATCCAACTTTGTGAACCGATATAGTTGACGAGCCATCAAATACTTTCTTTTGTGTATGCTTCAAAGAGACAGGTGAAACTCAGACTTGCAGAAGATGCAACCAAACTATTCATTCCATCTGTGCTGTCAAATCAAATAATGATGGGTCATGGGTCTCAGCTTTTATGTGCTATATGCTCTAGAACTATACTAGAAACTGTAAATCGGGATTCTGCAAAAGAAAACTTGGAACAACAAGCAGAAAGAATGTTGAAACATAGTGACAAAAAATTTCCATCGGTATCTGTCGGTACAACTGAAAGAATTCCAGTGCCAGAAGTTGATAGGGGACGTGGTGGTGCTCGAAATATTGTAGCTATTGTCATAAATAAAACAGACGATGGACTGTACCAGCTCGGTACTAAGCAAGGAGTTGTTAAATCGCTCTATTCTAGATCCCAGTTTACAGTTTGTCAGAAAGATTTCTTAGACCTTAAAGATGTTCCTGATAATGAAATTACCTTACGTTCGGTTGCAATTTTGCAATCTACCGGAACGGGTCAAGAATTTGTCAGATGCAGTTGCAAAAAAAGCTGTGGAAGAATGAAGTGCTCGTGCGTTAAGAAAAAGACACTTTGTTCTAGTAAATGTCATTCAAGTTTACCTTGCAAAAATAAATAGAAAAATCTGTTCCCATGGACTTTTAAGAAATATATGTTCGATATTTGTTAAGTTCCTGTTTAGTTTCTTAAGTAAAATATTTTTTTAATTCGAATAAGAGTTTGATTTATATTTTTCATTTCATACCTTTCCTGATGTATTACAGGCATTCTATACAATTCCTAGGCATTCTATAAAATGACTAGGTAAAGTATATAAAAATGTCTGAATTAAAAAAGATTTCATACATTGCCTGAAATCGTTAGTCATTCTATAGAATACCTAGGAATTCTATAGAATGCCTGAATTATATACTTTGCCGGTAACATATATAATCAATTAAAACTTTCAGAATTTATCAACAGTTAGGTTTGAACTGGACCAAAAGAATACAACTGAGTATATTTCTTTTTCACACATAAGAATTATACATTCCATTAAACTGTTCATAATTTTTTTATGGTGATAACTGATAAGCAATATCTTACATTTGTTTTTAAGATTTGAAGTTTTGCAGCATTAAACTTGCATCATTGTCTTAGTGGCATTCAAAACATCCTTTTAGGTGAAGTTTGATGTAATGATTTCAGTTATCTGATCGGCGACATATAAAGTAACTACTGATACAAGTTCATATTAAAAAGGCTTTTGTATAAAGATCCCTTTAGTTAGAAGGTTTTTACTAAAAATGCTAGTGGGCGTTGGGTCATTTAAACCATACCAAACGTCTGTTTATAGGAAAGCTCTTGTTAACAACCTTACAGGGATCATACAAATGAGCAGACTGGAGAACAAGCTAGATCTTTTTATGAGGAACAAAGAAACCTGATTCGGTGAACATACCACGATAGCTTACCATTTGAAAATTCCGAAAACGTAGAAATGATAGCTTTGCTTTGTCAGTTTTGAAAAACAAATTTGATGACATTAAGGTGTGAAATATTTCAAATGCCATGAAAAATGCGAGAAAAGGTCAAGTACTACAGGGATATTGAATATTTCCGTTAGCCACGTGACCACGAGATTTACTGTTGGTTAGGCAACACATTTTGCACTGTTGGTAGCTCTGTTGTAATAAAAAATAATGTAGTTTTTCAGTGGCGTAGTATTGGATATATGATGAAATTATTTAAAAACTTAAATGTTTCAAATTTATTATCACACTTTGAATGCGTTCAATCTAACTTACCTCGATTAACTCACATAAAGCAGATTGAAAAAACTGATCTTTAAACAGAACAAAATAAACTGAAAACAATGCAAAAGAAAGAGACGACAAGAGATCACAGAATGCACGCACGGCAATGTCGCCAATGTAATTTTAAGTTAGAAATGTACTCAAATGGGCGTTACCCTGTAGTAAGGCCAATGTCGAAAAATAAAATTTCGCGCGACTTTTAAATTAGTCGTCACGTAGCCGGTATAATAAAGTGAAGTTAACAATAAGTATATATATAAAAAAAGATAAAAAATTAAGACATTCTCTCCCCAAAGCTATTTAATTCTGATTGGAGTACATAATTATGAAGGAATGCGAATGGGAGAAGAAAACGCTATTAACAAAAAGAAAACACCCAAACCATTCAAACTTTGCCACTGCCACGGTGGATAAAAACAAGGTAAAATTTCAAATGATGTTGGGAGAGTTTCATCAAATGACACTTCACACAAGTGTGATGACACTTACCGATCGATTATGCTTATGTATGGTATAAAGATGTGAACCTTTATGAAGCCTGAACGGATTTGTGTAATAAAGAAAGATCACTCGAAGACTTTATTAAGGGCAAGAGCAATTTTAAAATGGGAGCAATATCAAAGGAATCGCCGATATGTTATGTATTATCTATAGTAGTGTAAGAAAGAATTGCATCAACTGAACGATTAGTCAATCTAGATCTGATATTAAATGGAAGAAGAATAAAGAGACGCTCTGTAAACATTTTTATTTATTACTTCAATACTGTTCGAATTATACTGCAGGCATGGTAGTTTCTTTCTGTCTACTTTTTTCTCAAAGACTTGAATCTAATGTGCTAAAAGTCACAAGCAATACGTGAGTCTCAATAACTTTCTTTTGTACTTTTTTATTCTTCAAGTTAGAAAATGGGTTGGGTATCGTTAAGGAGTGTTAAATTTGTTCGCTCAAACTTTTTTGTATTTCTTTTTTGATGTTTGCTTCCTACACAAGGGCATATCAGAAGTTGACGATTTATAACGTTACCCTGATAAGTTTCGAATTTAGAAGTACTTTAGTTCAACTTACTTTAGACATTAGGGTAAACACCGCATCTTACTTGAAAAAATCCCCATTAAACTATATTCGAAAGTTTGAACTAAGTCTGGAGCGTTATTTTGATGCAATGTTTATGAGTGTTCGAAAATTATTTATTTTATAGCTTTTTAAGAAAACTTTTAAAGTTGTTCAACTAGATCGATGTGGATGTAATGTACGTATGTATGAACATACCGTAAGGGTTAATCTATCTTATAATTGGAAGTGATTGATTGTTATTTATATACAGAGTTGTCAGAAAATTCGAAAATATTGCTCGTATTTATATTTCTTTATAATAAAAAACTAATCATTTTATGGTCTCTTTCTATATTACTTTCTTCTTATTATTATAGGATATGTTGAATACGTCACATAAAATTTAAATTAATCAGCAAAATTTTGCAAACGATACTTTGATGTCACGATCTATTATTACTCGAGAAACATTTCATGTATAGTTCGTGATCTTCTCTGATTAAGACATTGAGAGACTTGTAAGGCTTTAGATCAGATGTAAACTGTATTACTGTATTAATCTACTTCACCTTCACCATCTGTTACTTGGTTTGATTGAAATTAATTTAAATCGATTTTAAAGAAAAAATCACCTTTCTTGATTTTTTTAAAAAGTCATGATTTTTATTTTGAGAAAGAATATATTAAAAACGTCCGGTAATTAAATTGAAAATGATATCGGTGAGTCATAGCAAATCCTAATAAGCCTTAAATTACTGTAATGATTCTGACATTAATATTCTGAACTGCTTTGGCAACAGAGCTGCGTTTTGAGTATTTTTTTTGACAATCTTATTCTCGTTACCGTTTGTTCTTAATTCAGTTAAACTGATGTTACCGAGTGAATGCCAATTTTTTGTTTACCTTCTTTCTCAAATTTTAAAATATATGAAACGGAAAACTAAGCATAATTACATGTACATGCAAAAATAAGTTCTGAACGGTGCATGTAAATTGCAAAACGTTTTATTCCAGTTTTACAACATTAACTATTCTTCATATAAGCTATTTATCAGCAAAATCCCTTCAGCTTTACGGAGCCAAAGTTTGCATTGCTTTGTAGAAAACGTATTTTAGTCTATCGATCTGCGTTTTTTGTGAATAATTTTTTACAGCGTCTGGTTTAACCCAAACATCTGAAAAGAGTAGATCAACGACAAGGACAAATATGACAGACGCAGTAAACGCCGCAAACTCGATTTCTGTTGCTGCTCCCAGATTCGTTTTATCCTAGTTAACCCCAACCACAAATTGAATAGGTATACATACAAATAGAACCGAAATTGGAAACAAAATACATAGCGAAAGCTATTGTAGTGTAGTTGGTGCTTCATTAGATTTTGCCTGAGGTTTATGTAATTAATAATAATTGAACTTGTATGATAAATACTGGAATGTTTGGTAGACAACCCTGACCCGGGATACAGCGACGCGCCTTGAGCAGCGTCTGTTGACGTCACAGACGCGTAGCAACTCCATGCGTTACCCTAACAACCGACGCGTCCGGCCATTTCATGCCATCATCCCCACGCATGCAGGTACATGAAACATTAACTGTCTCAAATACGTGTGGGTTGAAAAATGCTAAAAATTGTAATGCAACAGATACATCAAACTAATTGTTTACGTGATACAAACTTGACAGCTATCCAACCTTCCCCAGACTTTATTTTGTACCTTTTAATAATAGACGTCACATTTTATTGATCACATACTCATCTTTAAACAAACAATAAATTATCACAAACGGTTTAATTATGATTCATAAAAAGCAATCTACTGAAATTTGCATTATATCTGAACTTTCATAAGGTTTTAAATTATGTAAACAATAAGATTGTAATCTATCTGTCTATATTTCACCGTTTAGTATATTGATCTATTACTCAAGCAAAAGTAAATTGCAAAGTAAAATGCAAGATTAGCAGAATAAATTAAAAAGGAAAAATTAATTGAAATTTTTAAGTGTTACGATCGAATGCATTTCGTAATGAAATTAAATCACCAAATAAAATTCTAAACCAAATAAAGATTATTTTGGTTATTCCATTCCAATAACAAGCTAAGAGAAATAGTAAAATCATAACAGGTAAGTTTCTTATCTAGTTAAAGGTAGTATTCAGTAACAATGCCAAGGACAAACCTGAATGGGCATTGGCTAAAAAGACCTTTGTCTGCTCAAAAACTTACCGTGAAAAAACAGAGGAAATCCATGAATTCTAGATTTCTATAGTTGCGCTAGATTCTTCTGCAAGAATTCTTACATTTTCCATACAAACAATTCTCCATTCTAAATAAATTCCAATCCATGAAGTTACGACCTTAATGCGGTAGAAGAAAACAAACATTTGCAATTAAATGTCAAATTTAGCATAAATGTTGATTTTATTGAAATTTCTTACAATCAAAAATTGGTAAGATGGACAATTCTGGTTTTGCCAACATACACCATTGGTAGTGCAGGATACTGGTAGGTTTATTAACAGCTACATATGAATTTGAAAGAAGCTACAGTTAACAATAAGATCTCAGCCACTAAAGTTCGAGCTCCTAATGTCAATTTTACCCATCCGCTCACGCACGTAGAATCTTCAATTACAATCCATTAGATTCCAACGAGTTACAGATTCGCATGGGTAACGAGAATAATAAGTAACATGATTTACATGAGTCACTTGTCTTTTTCGTCCCGGTAAACACTGCACTGCAGGTGCTGTACCCGTGCTTGTTCGAAACTAACTCCTCTCGCATATTGAGCAATCCCCAGTACGTCCTCAATCTCTAATGCTGTGGTGCAAAGGTCAAGGGTGTAGGTAAAATTGTAAGCAGTATCTTTGAAACGACTCATCGCAATTCCTGACACATCATGGTTTGTGACCCACGGTAGACTACGTAATCCAAACTATTCTTTTGGCCCACGTTCACGCCAATTTACGTAAGTACGTATTGTTCTTGCCCATTTACATGGATCATGCTATGACCTATTGCGACCCCCACGTCAAGAGCTAATATCTACTTTAAGCTATTTGATCTAATAACATGTAAACCAGCACTTATTTTACATTACACTTTGCTTTTGTAAAAGGTATTGAAACTAAAAGCCCATTGTCCACAGATGCTTATTTAGTTGCTTATGTCCTGTTAGCAAGTCATAAGCACCTTCTACTGTGTCTTGGTACCATTGCGATTTGATAGAACTGAAAGTTTTTAGCCTACTGCGTTGTTTCTAACATTGTCAGTTAGTTCTAAAGTCCTCAACGCTTAACAGTAGGAATACGTGGGTTAGTATATGGAAGCTTGTATGTTCTCGGGAAAGTTTTCATCGACACAAACCAAAACAACAAGATATACAAGCTTTGAAGTTGATTACTGTAGATCTGTAGCCATACCATAGCAATACACACAAAAGGTTACCCTGTATTCGAGTTCTAGTGTTTTACTATAAAGTCTACAAAATCACAGTACTGCTATGCCTTTATCCAAATATAAATTCGACTTCCAAATAGGAAAGCTTGCTTTAAGTTGCAAATATTTAACTGCCAAATCCAAAATTTGTAAATAAATACAATCATATTCCTAACCAGATTCCCTGCTGGAGAAATGATTAGATTTGTTACATTCGTTTGGTTTTAGATGCCAATCTAGTCAGGCTAAAAGATTTCATTTAGTAAGTATATCTATTGATTAAATAGTGATGTTACTGTGTAATGTGATAAGGCTATCATGACAACAACGGCACTAGCGTTGATGTCAGAGTGTTTATGTACGAGTTATGTTTTTTAAGTTGTTACCACATGATAGTTGTTCCCTTGAATATTGAAATTAAGTTAGACATTAACTGATTTGCTACTCAAACTTGATAAAATCGTTGACTCAAGCGTCTTGTGTTTCATCATAAGTAAGTTTCTGTAATCCAAGTTTCATCTTCTACAAGTACTTTTCATTCCTATTCAAGAACTAAATATTACCATGTACTTCTGCAGCTTATAACGTGGGAGTTTTAGAAATGAAGTCTGGACTTATTCTAACTAGTCAGTTTTAAATCAATTTTTGGTAAAGTTTATTGCATAATAGATCACGCAGGAACAATCATATCATAGAACTCATGAAAATGCGTTTACTGTTCTTAATAGAGACAAACCATTGCAAAATAAAAAGAACAAAAAAGGGATAACGGACTCCTAGAAAAAAGAAAATCTTATAACGAAGAAAAGAAATATGAGATATTCAAGCAAAACTTTCATTTGAAATTCGAGACTTTGTTTCCGTCTGACGCCTTTCCTGACTTGATTTACCCAAATCTGTTTGGTTTCCTTTTGAACTCGTAGTTGTATTCAATTGCACGTTTTAATAGAAACCAACCCATTTCAAACCAAAATGAAATATTTACTCAACGGTAATGAATATCTAGAGAAACATAAAGGTACTTAAACACTTCAGTTGACCTGAGATATGCAAGCAAAATCAGGAAGTTTCCATTTAAAAAACTTGACGATGACTTCGTTGCTGTAAAACAAATGATTGCTGAAAGGTGATTGCAACATTAAAATGTGTATTTTCAAAATAGAAATCGACCTGCTTCACGATTTTTCGATATACCTGCTCATAAAAAATATGGACATTTATTCGGTACTCCGTACAAACTTAAATTTCTACGTGAAGCATAGTAGGAGATGTTGCAAAGCGCTAAAAACGGCAAAAATATATATTTGTTAATTACCGTCATATTTATTACATTTGAAAAAAAATACGGGAAAAAAATTTTATTATAGTGTACTTTCGACTTCACGTGTAAAAAAAAATTGGTGGACGATCCTATTGTAGGATCAATTCATATGCAATTCGATAACTACTTTTTGCTGAGTTTTCATTCCGTTTGAAATTAGCGTGAATTATATTATGTACATTTGATGCGGTCTGTTACCCAAATTAATTCGTGTTGAAATAAAAGGTCACGCAGAATTCTATCAATGATTGGGAAAAAAACGAATTATAAAACCAATCATATAAAATACAGTAATGGTTATTTGCGCTGTATATGTACAGTTCCAATCGTCTGATTTAAAAAATACTCGTTTTTGCAATATACATGATTGCTCACTATCTTGAGTTTTTGACCAAAGAAATTTTTATATTTTAGGATAATGAAAAGTAGATAAAGTACTAATACTATTTTTTCGCCATACGATGTTTGATTAACACGGGTTTTCAGTTTATTTTCCAGTTTAACGAATATCAGACGTTTTACGCAAATTACAAGTTGAAACACAAAAAATAGCAAATTACTGGTGCGTCTAATATCTTGTTTTCTCAGGTGGTTGTAAGACTTATTGTTGGGGTTATGCTGCTAGAAATTTTAAATTTAATATTCTAGGCTATTATAATTTCGGCGAAATACATAGAGTATCTGAAACAATATTATTTACTGTAGGAAAATTCCCACGTAGAGATAAACACAATTGGTAGAATATGGAAGCCTAAACAGCTTTAAACTCCAGTATCCAGGCATAACTTCCAAAAACAACATTCGGTTATAAAAATTGTCTGGTATACACACCAGAACTTTGATATTTGTACTGTTTTTACAAAAGGTAGGTAAAAAATAATCTTTATAATATCGTAGCTGTTTTTATTATGTTTGAATAAAACTTCGTCTAGAATCTGAATACGAATAATGTTAAAATGCGTATGTACCTCAGAAGATCTTGTCTTGAGTTTTAATTGAAGTTGCAATATTCCCAGAACAGGTAATACCACTAATTATTTTCTTGAAATAAGTTCGAATTTTTTGCATCTAGAATGCGGTTTATAGAAACAAATATACAGGATGTTTACATGATTATCATCGTGTTAAAGCTTTACTAATACTAAGCAAAAATAAATATGAAACTAAGGCGTAATCTAAATTACTAATTTTAATTTTTTATTTTAATTTATTCATTTTCAACAGATTGCAGTATTTTATTTGCAGGAAGCAAATAACTGATTTAGAAAACGCAGGTAAGTAAAAATTGATAACCTGAGACAATTAATAACTAACCAAAATAGAAATAATTAACTCGAAAATGGTTTGTATAAGGTTTGTAAAATTCGAATTCACTCACTCTATTCCAAATCAATCTGAACAATTGAAAAGTTTATACTAATTCTCTTCATTAATGAAATACTTAACCTCGACTTATTTTTGATAAACAGCGACTCTGGTATTTTCTAAAAATTTTGCTAAAAACACCATTATAAAATAATAGTGGTTTTCCCGACTTTTACGGTTATCATACGGATAGATTTGGAACAAACAGCAACTATCTTTTGCTGTATACTAAATTGCAAAATAGTGTAAGGTTAAAACTTCCCAATTCATATGCAATTTTATCAAAATATCTTGACATGGCGACCATCGAAGATAGGTTGGTTTTAGCACAGGTGTAATTAAACGAGATTTGATTTCGTATTCTAATATCAGGCACTTTAATGTTTTTGACAGTAGAAAAACCATACCAACATGAGATCTGACAATTCTGTATAAAAATATTAAAAGCTGACATTTTCTCCTGAAGCTAAGTGACTGCGCATTATAGTAGCTAAGTAGAAAATTATAATCTTTAACACATTAAGGGTGGGTTGAGCCAAATGAGTTCAAATCTTGATCGTGATTCAACTGCAAATAAACAGGAAGTTGTTACAATAATCGTTACCATGGCTTGAACCTCGATTAAAAAATTTGAGCTTAGTTGCTGCAACCTGCCCTAAGTGAGTTGTATACAATGAGTTCCATATAACCGCGCCGTATTCCAATTTAGATCGCATTAAGGTTTTATATAAAGCAATAACAGTAAGAATACTAGTAGAACATCTAGTATTGTTAAGTATAATATCCACCTGCTTCGAAACTAAATTGTACTACTAAGCCGGTAAATTCCTCCACTCTTTGCAAAGCATTATTATTCATATGACAATTATAAGTCATAGTGTTATTTTTACAAATGACATACATTTGTATTTGGCTGTATTGACGTACAAACTGTTATTAAGTTGACAACAAACTGTTGTCTATCAAATAGATAAGATCAAAAAAAGAAAATTAAATTATCGCAAAGTCCAACATCATTTAGTTTTTCCAAAAATATGTGATCAACAGCATTAAAAGCTTTGGAGAAGTCGATGTGTATGACATCTACTTGGTGTCTTACTGTCTAATACTTCGGATATATATTGAGAAAGTATAGCTAAATTGGTTGTAGTAGAACGGCCATGCTGGTTTGGTCAAATTATGTTGCCTAATTGAGATCACAAATAATGATTTAAGATAATTTCAAAAATTCTCGAGAAAACGTTTAATAGGGAGATTGGACGGAAATTTCTTACATCTCTTCTAGAGTTACCTTTGTGAACCGGAATAATTTTGTGCTTTTCATCCTGATAGGAAAATTGAGCATTGTCGATGTAACTCAAAATGGTCTCACCTACCACCAGTTTTACTTTGGCACATATGTCGTGAATCACCTTGGTGATACATGCTATGGGCACTTGTATGCTAAAGGATCTTCTTTTTGAACGAACATAACTCCAAAAATTATCTTGTGTGTATTTAGCTTGACACCATAACTGCTTATAATGATTTAGGTAAATAAAAAAAGTAATACTTTTGTAAAGACTCCTGAATTTTTCTTAGATTTTATTTTCTTTAAAATTTCAACATTGAATCACAAAAGAAATTTAGATTTTTTTCTAATCACTTTTGGTATAAGAGATAGAATAGAGTTTATCATAAAAAGTGTCGACTGCATTGATTACTTCAGTCTATTCGAAAAACATTACCGCATTTATTACTGTATATTAGTTCAGAATCGCAAGACTCCTTAGTTCTTTGAGGAATTATTTCAAAACCACCACGTAGCGAAGGGTAATACCTTCTGGGACCAGTGGCTGCGATTCTTTACTAACATCAATACTGAAATAATCCATAATGCTACAGTAAAAAATGTTATATTTGTAACCTGAAATGTTATAAATAGAAATGTTAATCGTATTGTCTAAAAGTTGATGAATGTGGGTTTGTCATTTTGTTTGCTAACAGCTCCTACCCTCAGACCTTCACCTTGAGGTTTCTATTTATGCATATACACTATTGTACTATTTTTTACAAATTCGGTTGACCTCATCAGGAGTTTTTTGAGTAGCATACTAGATCAGAACATTTGACGAAGTTAAAAACCTTGAAAAGACTTGGAACGAGTTCGCTCAAAAAGACAGGAAAGTAATTCCAAATGATGTACACCTAAACATCAATACATTGTCAAAGTTTAGTCGGGATCACAGAAAGAGCTAGAAAGAAGATCAATCAATACCGTTTTTCAAAACAGAAATAAGATTACAGAAAAAACACACTTGTAAATTTATGTGGCAAAAGAACTAAGCGACAACAACAAACCTGAATTACGCCAAAAAAAGCATAACAGTGTAGGTATAGCAGTCAAGCTGGCTTGGACAAAAAAAACAAAGTGAAATAAGAATCTCCACCAAACAAGAGCTGATAGGGCCAACTAAGTAGTTGGAAAAGAAACAAAAAAAAGAGACACGTCAGAAAGACCTAAGAACTGCTGGATGAGGGCAAATGCAACCATTACGTACTCTATAAAATTCTCATACAATCTACAGAACGAAAACTATAGCAAATATTGATCAAACATAACGAAGAGTTCTCGAACCAAAAAAAGTGACTGATTTCCTAACTTTTACGATCGTTCAGAAATATACAAAGAAAACGCATTTTTGAGACTAACAGTGAGTGTGAGCTCAAAGAACTTTCCTTATCACGAGTTAGCTAAATCTTTACTGGGCATAATAAGTCAGTTGGTAGGAACATCATCAGTTAAGAGCAGCACACTTTGTGCAAACGATCAAGTAGTATAAGAATAGACAACAATGACTCCTTGGTAAGCTTCTTTAATTATATACATAGTTAACCTATTAACAGATGTGCCTGCAGATGAAGCTTTGAGAATCACCAGAGAAAGGTTGGAAAATGATTGCGGTCTCACAAACAAAGGAAATTGAAAGCAGACAGATTCTACAAGCAGGAATGTCGTAATGGGTTCGCCGTTCTCTTCAAATTTTGACGTAAGTAACATTTTAATGGAAGAGTTTTAGCAGAAAGCATTAACGTAATCTGAGTGTCTAAAATATGCCAACCGCATCTTTATAATATGGGTTGAAAAACTTGAAGACTCTTTACATTTCACCAAGAGCATCGCTACTCTGATAAAATCTACAATGGAGGGAATCAAACCAACAACTACAGTTCTGCCATGTCATGGTTTAGAAGAATGGATATGAATTCCTAATAACTTTAAAAAAAAAGCTATTGACACAGGTACATTCTAAAATTATGATTTGTACCTACTACTTAGTATGTACGGTAGAAACAAAAAATCTCTTCAAATTAGGTTCCAAGAAGAGAAAAAACTAAAAACTGTAAGATTGTGAAAACCGAATGGAATAGTGGTTGAAGATGATTATTCTTAGTGAAGAAATACTGTCTCAAATAAACACAAGTCGCCAATTTCAGCATGAAATACCTAGGACGAACAGAATCAGCTCTTTCTATTTAGACGAAAAAAAAAGTAGAGAAAAACTCTGATATGTTACGAATTTTAGTTAGGAGAAGATAAAGTAATTACTTAGAGTGGGTTCCTCCTCCAGTACTAAAGTTCTTGAGCTTGAATTGAAATAGCTCTGTTCAGTTTGAAAAACCTGACACAAATTGAAATTTCATCTTCATCAATATCAAAAAGTCTACATACATCATTTTTGATCTTATTAAAGTACTAAGATAGTATGTTAGGTTTTCATATTTTTTACGTTCGGTTTCAGAAGATCCCACTCACTAAGTATTACGGTGTTTGAAAGACAATTTCTTCTCTTTTCATCTTGAAAGGCTTCACAAAACTTTATATAAAAACATTTTGGCCATCTTACTGAAATTATTCCGACAAAAAGCTTCTTTACAATTCTCAACAAATTTTTTACTGAATGTTTAATGACCAGTGAGGTTTCCAAATTTACATATACATATAATTCAATCAAGGGTCTCGTATACCAATTTAATTCCTGAAGAATTTGAGCAACAATGATTTCTAAAACAATGTTGAAAACTTTTCAAATATTGTGTGTGCGTATTAATGTCACGAAATGATTAACAAATTGGTATTGAAAGTCTGCGTTAATGGCAATTCTTGTAATATAATAAATAATATTTAATCGATTAATAGTTATACAGTGTGTCCCAATTTCGATGCTCACTATTGGGATCTCGGAAATTGTAAGAGATACGAAGTCGGTCAAATTAGAAAAGATTTGGCTATTTTGGAGATCAGTTTATTTATGCTTTTGTTTTCTCAAAAAAGTTCACGGTTTACTAGATATTTGCTAAAAACGAAATTATTTTATTTTTTTAAAGTAAATTATCTCAGGAACGAGCAAAGATAGAAAAGAACAGGAAAGAGGGTGTTTTAGAGAATTTGCTCCGAAACACAAAAAAATTGTTTTCGCAATTGTCTTTTGTTTTATTTCGGCAGTGAAACGTAAATCCAAATTTTTTCTAATGAAACGCCTAGTTGATTTCCATATTACTGAACAGCACGCCTTAAATGCTTTTCAGTGATACATGGTTTGACATAGCTATTCTTTTGTTTTACCGAGTTAAGAAGCGAAAATCATTTTTCATCACAGTGTGCCATGACATCTAACACACAAAGTCGTGGAGTTTTATCAAAGAAATTCATTTGTTATGCAAAAAATGCTAAAACAAAATAAATACGCATTTATGGGGCATTAGATGCTTAGTTGATGCTATCTGTGAATGCTCAGCAAATTATCTTAAAATCGTCTTTTGTTTTGTTTTAGCAATTGTTACATAACAAATGTAATTTATTTCACAAAAACCAATGATTTTCATATGTTTAAAGCCGTGGCACACTAAGTGGGAAATGCTTTTTATTTAAAAAAAATATGATAATTTCGTTTTTAGCAAATATCTAGTAAGCCGTGAACTTTTTTGAAACAACAAAAGCATAAGTAAACTGATCTTCAAAATAGCAAAAACTTTTCTAATTTAACCGACTTCGCATCTCGTACAATTTCCGAGATCCCAATAGTGAGCATCGAAATTGGGACACACTGTATAATGCACAATTTGTAATTAAACTAGAAATTATGCGACATTACTTTATGAGTTGACTTTTGGAATGTAATAATAGAATACTTTATGATATTATGATATTCATTACGGCAGTTACAAACTTTATTGCTTACATATCTCATAGTTTCCAATAATACTGGATATTTTAATTTACTAGGGACATAGGAATTTTAACATGGAAAAATTATTGAAATCAGACTTTGTTTACGGCCAACTACAGGCATTAAGAGCAATATAAACAAATCATATTTCAGAAAACGAAACAATAATTTTTAAATAAATGTCAAATAATGACATTTTTTGAAAATTAAATAAACATCATTCATTTACATTACTCGTAACGCTTGCAGTTGACGCGAGCAATTCTTGATCCTAGAGTTTTCTTAAGAATTTCTTAGCAAACTAAAGCACCCTGTATAGTATATTTTCTGCGGACTGTAGTGTGCTTTATAGGGATTCACAGTGCTGAGCTCTAGCCTACTGTGTAAACATAGGTATTATAGTTATTCTTAATAAAAATTGGAAAATAGTGTCCTTTAATTGAAAACTACAAACCAGTTTACAGCTGCCAGAAACTGTAGTCAGTGCGTGAAGTTAGTGCATACCTGAAACAAAAATACAATATAAGTCACACATAGTGCATGAACAATTTTATATTATTTAAAAATTCAAATACAAGATTTCCTGTTACATGAACTAAATACCAAAGTACATATTGCTTTGCCATATAGTTTATAGCATATTCCCCATACAAGTGGAAATCATAAGAGATGTGATGTAGTTAGTTGAATTAGGAAACGGTTTCTTGCTTTGAACTATAAACTACATATGGCATAGGTTACTATCCTCACAGCCTGCGTATAACTGAAATTTCCTCGGTATTTAGTCAGTTAGATTATAAATAACAGGACTGTTTTAAAGTGCCCAGAGAACGTAATACCCAGGAACTTGAAAAAACAACACTGTATTCCCCTCTTTTCATGCATCGCCATATTGACTACAGCTATTTTTTCTACATTCTACATAACAATATCTTTAAATCGGTATAATCACATAATATGACCACATTAACATTCATGTTTTGAAAGAAAGATAAGACCGGAATGATGCATTAAGCTAGATTGCTATTTATAGTATACGAACACCCACATAACAAAAAAAAACAAGGAAAAACAAACCAAGAAAATCGAAGCATATTATCTACATATATGACAGCTCTGAAAACATTTTCCGACGCTAATGCCTAAAGAAACAGTCAAATGTACACCCATCTGACTATGTTTCTCTTGAATATATCATTGAGCAAATATGCGATTGGTTCTCGAGGATTTTCCGCATCTTCTAATAATTTGTCTTATATCTGAATCTGAAATAAAATTCTGTTTTAAATTCTTTTTTCTTCCTCTTGGACCAGCAACATAGGAGGCTTGCTAATGTGTCATGCGGTAAAGCTTATATTATGAAGTTTTAAACTTGAAACCTTAGAAAAAATGTTAAATTGTATTGATTAGCATTTACCTTACATTAAGTTACAGGAAATGGTTACATCGAAAATTCATAGATGAAAGTTACTACGGTAAACATTAAGAGAAAAACGAAGAACGGAAAATTAATTAGAATACATTAAGTGGTGAGTGAAACGCTTTATTTAGCTTCAGGAAGATAACCTTGAAAAGCGTTTAAAAACAGAAAATATATTCCATTACTTATCCCATTAAATAAGGAAGTTAAAGAAAGTTTAGAAATAATTTTTGTTTCATGCAAATTCCAATTTCCGCTATAAGGCGAAATGGAAATTTTCCAAGGTCTACTTTGTCAGGCTGAAATTCTAAGTTATTCAGTTTGCTTAAGATATTCAGATGTTATCATCGTAAAGTTTCTTTAAAAATTTGAAAGGAATTATGAAAGTGATTGACGTACGATGGGTAATGCTCGGTTACGTACATTAACTATAGCTGTAGTTAATAATGTATTCACCCCAAAATAATTATTCTAATAATCCATTGATTTAATTTATTTAAATACGTCAAAAGTCTCCATAAATGAGTTGATGGAGAAGCTCATCCTTCTGTTAGGGAATATACAGCGACGACGCTTGTTTGAACGCTATCTATCTTTTTCGACGTGAATCAGATTTGAAGATATGTAACATTTACAGTAACAAAATTTATCCAATCAGCAGACCGTTTGGAAGAGTTTGGAGGTTAGGAATGAAACAACTAATTCTGCCGATTTGAATTATTTTTGTTTTTGCAATGTACGAGTCTTCTCATTAAAAACTTGCAGCGGGTAGACCAGAAATTCTACCAACGCAAGATATCACTGAAACCAGATAGTAAGATAAAAACTATACGTTACTCTTTTCTGCAGGATTCACGAGAATTTTGATATGTTTTTTAAATATGAGCGAAACTAATTTGTTTTAACCTTCTTGATGATGTGTACCATATCTCGGTTATTTGAGAACCTACAAAATGAGAATTTCAAGGTCTTGTTTTTGCCGTTTGGTGTTCTGGGTTAATTAGCCAAATTAGATTCTCTTGCTTCTTTGCTTCCTCTGAATTGTTTTCTAGTAGTATTTAATGAGTATATAAATTATCAAGAACAAAATCAATAACGGAGATAGCTAATTGTCTATTTATCATCGGCATCACTAATATAGTTTCTAGTTACTTCGCCAGCAAAAAATTAGTTTGGTCTGTCTTTGTATAAAAATTCTTTAGAAAAAAAGTTAGGGATATTAAAATAATACCTATAGAATTTGTTATTAACGTAAGTTTTATTATTTATTTAGGTTTATGTAGAAAATATTTAACACATATAAGCAAGAACTGAACGAAAAGTAAACAAAAACAAAAGAAAAACTATAAAAATTAAATAACTCAAAATAAAGCAAAAATCCAATCATTGTTCGAATGTCATTTGCATAATTAATAAAATGTATGACCTTCGTGATAGTGAATTACATTTTGTACTCGTTGTGGCATACTTAAAATTACATCATCTTTCAATTCCTGCTACAAATTATACCAAACTGTAGGTAAAACTGCCCTTAGTTCTTCTAAAGTCGTTGGCTAAAGAGTATACTGTCTCAATGCAGTTTTAAGCATTGTCCTTACATGTTCTATAGGATTAAGGTGCGGAGAACGAGGTGGTAATAGTATGTGGTCTATATCGTTTTCTACAATTTGATTCAACACATTTCTTGCTCAATGTGGTCTAGCATTATCATCTACAAATAGAAAATGCGGCTCTAAATTGCACCTATAGTCCTCGACGATACCATTTATAATGTCATTTTTGTATATACAGGAATTCATAGTTTTCTGGAAAACGTATAATTCCGTGTGCCCACCTAGAAAGATTCCTGCCAAACCATACCTCCACCGCTGCTAAATAGATGTACCTCTTGTACAAGGTTTTGCCGATTTCGCTGATTTGAAGATCTCTATACCCTCACACGGCTAGAACTATCATTTAAAGTAATTCTGGATTCATCAGGATACATAATACGACTCCATTCTTGATTCCATTGAGATCGCTCCCGACACCATCTTAAACGGTTGCTCCAGTGAACATTTCCTAAAGGAACTGCTAGCCATGGCTTTCGTGATTTTAAATCCACTTCATGTAGTCGATTAAGAATGGTTCTTCGTGTTACATTTACTCCTGTTGCTTGATACAGAGAATTTCTTATTCTCGAACAGGGATAGGTTACATTTCTTTTTGCGGTAATTGATACGCATATGTCTTGTTCAGCAGTTGTGGTTCGTGGTCTACCTCTGCGAGATCTTTCTTTAACAGCTCCAGTTTGTCGATATCTGGTATAAAGTCTGCTTATCACATTTTGCGTTACATGTAGCTGGGCAACAACGTCAACTTGCCGAAGGCCAGCTTGAAGCATGCCAATTGCTCTGTTTGCTTCAGGACTAGTTAAATGAACCCTTTCCATGATATACAACAATTGTGCGTTTCAGTTTTGTAGAAATCTTCAGCTTAAATGTATAAATTCAACTCGGTATTAAATAAAAATTTCTTGTCAAACTCAACACTTACAAAAATATGAAAACAAACATTTCTGAGAAAGTTAAACAGTGGCTATTTGAACTTGCATTGTCATAAAGAAGGTGAAAAAGATATATTATACAGTTTAAATGCAGTAATAAGAATTTATACCGGCAAAATTACAATATCCTTAACTTTTTTCCATGTGTGTATATAAAACAAGAACGTCTACGCTTAAATGTGGTTTGGTAAACATGTATATTCTCTATTATCTTCACTTTCTCTAGTTGGAGTTCTTTAATCGCTGTCTTACATATCATTCATATTCATTTTTCACTTAGTTTTGTCCAAGTTTCTATTGGATGTTTAAAAATGACTTCTATTTCTTATTTGCTGAGATGTTTCTTTGCTACCTTTAAACTACTATGTATCTTATCTCCATTAATCTTCTCAGCTTTATAGTTTCATCAATTTTAATTAGGTTTAAGGTTGTTGTTTTCAGTCATTTTTTACACTGATACTATGTCTTTCCTTTATGTGCTGTCCTTCCTGCCAACCTCACAATTTTAAAACGAACAAGACAAGAGAGAGTGATGGTAAAAAATAGAACTTCTATAATGAATTCATCCGTTTTCATGAGTGATTCTGAAGTTAGACTTTTGTTTATTTGTTTGTCATTGTTAACTATTCAAGGTAAATACGACACACCACTACTCGATGATTGTGTTGATTTCCAAAACCTGAATCCATCTGGCCCTGCTCCGACAACTCTATCGCAGCATATTGCACATGTTCATTATCGACAGCAAGTTGAACAAACCCAAAGCAAATCGGATCTCGAGTGACGAAACTTTGTTTTGATGTGAGTTTGGACAAGTTTAGTGAGAATTGGTTATAAAGCGAAAAGCTGTTACGGGAGTTTTAGGTGTAACACCTACTATTCTAAACCAGGGCGTTTCCATTTAGCGTTTTGTGTCTTTGTTAAAGGTGGCTGACAGTGAGATGCGTCACTGAAACATATTTTCATATACAGTAAACGAAAATTACTAAAGCATTAATAGATAAAAAGACCAAATTCCATACCTTCAAATTAAAAGAGGAACTCTACTAAAAATATAAATTATTCAATTGACATAGAAGAATTAAAAAAGAAATAGAAAACCATAGATACAATGTTGAAAACATATGGAACATCAAGCATTTCAGAACAAAAGACCCCTTACCAATATTTTTTGTAGACCTGAAACCCAACACGAATAACCAAGAAATTTACAAAATACAATATTTAATGCACTCAAAAATAAAATTCAAACCGCCACGAAAGAAAAGAGGTATACATGATGTTCTAAATGTCAACGGTATGGACACACCAAGCGTTATTGCCAAATGAGACTCCGCTGCGTCAAATGTACAGGATATCACGTCACACAACAATGCTTAAGAGTAACAAGATCCGCAGACGTCAAATGTGTACTTTGTCAAGGTAACCACTCGGCAAATTACAAATGCTGCTCAATATACAAAGATCTACAAAAGAAAATGCAATTCATCCCCTCTTCAAATCTAAACGAAGAGTAGACGAAATATCTCCAACCTAGCTATGTCAATATTGCAAATATCCACACCAAAATGTTGTTATTAGCTTCGTTCCATCAAATAATTAATATTAAGTAAACTAATGAAACAGATTAGAACTATGTTAAATCTCCTAACAATAGTGATCACCAAATTAACCAAATGAATAGGTGTTTCAAATTGGCGCTTTGGGATGTAAATAGGCTATCTCAAAGAAGAATTAAAAAGTTTTATTGTCGACAACAACATCGATATAATGCTTATTTCAAAAACTGATTTTACAAGGAAAAGCCACTTTAGAATCCCCGAATATTGGGCATACACAACAAACAACCCTGATGATACCACCCATGGCGGAACAGCAATATTAATGTATACTTTCCACCATAACACAAAATCAAAAAAGAACACTTTGAACAATTTTATTTAATACTTGGTAATAGGTTTCTAGCAGGCGGCGATTAGAACTGGAAACATACCCACTGGGGATCCACAGAGAGGAACAGCACTGATAAATAATAATCTTCAACATCTTTCAACCGGCGAATTCAGGTACTGGCCATCTAATAGAAATAAAGTATCCGATCTGATCGACTTTGCGCAGTTAAAGGCATTCCACACTCTCTTCTATTTGCAAGTTCCTGCTTCAGATACCATAAGTACGAAAATAGTAAGAACTCAGATTCAACTCTAGGTAACAGATATACTAATTGGAAGATGTTCCACGATCTCGTTGATCTAAACTTAAATACAAATATTTGTCTGAAGTCAGAAGAAGGTATTAACGAGGCGGTCAAACACCTAAATCATGCAATCCAAAAATCAGTTTGGAAAAGTTCACCAGACCAAATAAATCCAATCAATATAAGTCAAATATCCACTGTAATTAGGGAAAAGAAAGTTAAGAAAACTCTGGCAGAGAACAAGGTTACCAGCGGATAAAATGAGATTTTATTAGACAGATAACTTAATATCTTACTGAAAATGAAGGCATGCAGAATTATCCCTCTGAACTGACACCAACAGAAGCCGCCGAATATTCGCTATGGGAAGCAATAAAAAAAAGAAAAACAGGCTCAATGCCACAACCCAGCGATTCGCACAGAAAATGGTTCATGGCTGAAAAGCAATTCGGAGAAGGCTTCTGCCTTTGGCACCCACCTAGAGAAAGTATTTCAAAACTCCAACTAATTGACAACTTTTTAAATTCACCCTATCAACTGAAATTGCCACTAGAAAATATAACCATAAGTGAAGTGCGTAACCTATTAAAATAAATTTAATACAAAGAAGGTTCCAGGCTATGACTTAATAACAGCGGAGATTCTAGGTAGAATCACTGATTAAGGATTAAGGCACATAACGCAAATATTCAATGCAATTATAAGAACAGGATTCTATCCAATACAATGAAAAGCAGCTGAAATTATCTTAATTCCAAAACCGGGAAAGCCGCCAGAAGAATAAAATCCTACAGACCAATCAGTTTTCTCCCGGTGCTGTCAAAGTTATTTGAAAAACTGTTAATCCAAAAATTAAACTATTCTTATTTCACACAAGACAAATTATACCAGATTACCAATTCGGTTTCAGAGCCCAGCATTCGACTTTCAAACAAACAGCAAATCAGCAAAATAAGAAAATATTTCGATTTAAAAAGATACTTTTCTGCAGTTTTCCTCGACATAACGCAAGCTTTCGACAAGATTAGGCAAGCTGGATTGCTCTACAAAATTAGAAAACTGCTAACGCTCTCCTACTACCTTATTCTAATGTCATACCTTACAGACCGTTACTTCCTTGTGAAATACCAAGACGACTATACGCAGCTACATCCAGTAAAATTCGGAATACCTCAGGGCAGCGTCTTAGGACCATTACTGTTTTTTATATACACTGCTGACTTGCCGACAACACAAAACATTTTTATCGCCGCATTCATTGACGACACCACTGTGCTATATTCTGATGTTAATCCAGTATCTGCGTCATAAATTCTACAAATTGACGAGTGAGAGAGAATGGTTTAAGAAGTGGAAAAAAACCAATGAAACCAAGTCCGCTCACGTTACATTTACAAATAGAAGAAGCAGGAATAGACAACAGCTACCACAACAAGACGACGTCAAGTACCTTGGACTCCACCTAGATCAAAGTTTTCAACTTTCTAAATTATACTGATTAATAGGGCGAAAATCTAAGCTTTCCGTGCAAAACAAACTGCTTGTTTACAAAACAATTCTAAACCCAACCTGGACATATGAGATCAAACTCGAATATAGAAATACTGAAGAGATTTCAAAACAAAACGTTGAGAATGATAATCAACGCACCATGGTTCGTTCCGAATGTCATCAGTCTGCATGGTCTCCAGATGCTCACAGTGAAGGAAGAAATTAAAAAGCATTGCGAAAATTACGCGAAGAGACTCATTACCCACCAAAACAGTTAAACATTTAATGTCATCACCAAGAAGTCAAAGACTTGCATGTTGCATACCTTCTGAGTTAATTACCTAATAGACTTTAGTTAATAATCTTCGAGTAGATATTAGTTAATACTTGCAGATTATAAGTAGTGTACTAAGCTTCCACTAGTTAAATGTAATTATACAATTATATCTTACGGGAAACTATCGCAAAACGATCTCCCTCTTGTCATATTTATCTTGTCAAATCATTTGTTTCTTGTACTAATGTGCTGATTGCAAAAAAAATTGAAATTACAAAAAAAAATTGCTTTTGGACTAACCTGGTTGGAAATGAGTAGTCAGGGCGGCAACTTGTACCAAATTGAATGGCGACATAGAACGGGCAGTTAAAGCAAGAAGTACTGCTGGAATCTGTTCAGCAGATTTTCTAATTTATTTTGCTTTTTTGCCATCTGTGAATTTTCATTGACGCCCAAGGAAGTTGAAAAGATCTTTATTTGCTAAATGTTATTGAATTTAGGCATTGGTTCTTTTCATACCACAAAGAATAAAAAGTAAGAAGATGATAATAAAATAATTGTTCCGACTCGTGATCTGCTAACATTTATGTTGGTTAGCTAAACAATGTTAAACAGTAGATCACCCATTTCATTGAAATCATTTTTAAAAGTTACCTCAATTACAGGTTTGTTGAGATTATTTTTACTGCATGTCATATCACTCATGACGTATTTGCAAGGAAATTGATGTTCTTTTCGAGTTATTGTAAGAGTTAGTAAAATCTCGTTGATTTACCAATTGTGTAATTTTGTGTCATTTATTATTCTTAGGTGGCAAACATTAAAGCACCTAATCAGTTTACAGTTTGTTACTAATAATCAGCTTATTGTCTGAAAAAAATTGAAACATGGAAATTAACTTACCAAACAGCCTTTCAGTAATGTCTACTTAGAGTGTACATTATCTTATTAAAGAGTAAAAAATATTTAAAACTTTTGAAATGGAAAGTTGGGTTGGCTTATCTGAAATTAACTGAAGATGCTTTAAGAATAATGTTCACTGGAATTATAAATTAATTAAGCTTTAATGCATGGTAAAGTTGCTTTGTACTATGAAATTATTTATTATTATCTTCAATTAGAAATTCATAATTTACAAAAAATAATTTTATAAATGCAGTATTGAAACAGAATGAAATAAATTTATACAATTAATATAATCATAAAACATGCAACTAACTAATAGCATCAATATTTTCCACTAAAGTACCATTTCGACCTAAATAATCTGATAAAAATGTACAACACGCAGGCATTATTTAGTCAGCAGGTATGGAAATGCGTACGTCAGCTTGTGTACCTTGACACGGTTCATTTCTGATTCCGATATTCTGTATAAAGTCCGGTAATATCAACAGCAGGTAAAAAAATACTCAACCTCAATACTGATCTTATATAAAATTTTAAAGAACTTACCATGTTTGTAATTGTAGAAAGTTAAAAATAGAAGAAAAGTTCTTTCAATTTGCAAAAAAGATAATCAATGAAAAATTGAAACCGCAAATCAATATTTATCCAGTTTTACAAAATGCACAAATAGATAATTAAATTGAATTAAAATCTTACCTAATCCTACGCAACAAAATCTAATCAAATATAATCATTTGTATTTTGCATTAAATATAAAAAAATAACTTTTTGAGAATACGATTATAAAGTCACTTATAAAATGTGTTGTTATAGCATGGATTTGTTTCTTATTTTCTTGTGTTTTTCTGCTACAAAATATAAAAAGGTCAAAGAGAGAATGAAATTAAAAAAAAGTTTGGTCGATTTAATCAAAGATGAAAGATAATCTGGCAGACAATAAGCTTTGGGGATATTTGTATCTTTGGTGAGCGGATAAGATTTGTTGAGTACAAAGAAGTACGAATACCAATTTATTCTGATAGTTTATTTCGTTCATAATAATGTATTTCTTTTTTATCCGCACCATTGAAAACTTGTAATTTGAAACCAAAATTTTAAATTGAAGTTAACTTCTATTGCTTAAAGAAAACCGTATGGTTTACTATAAGTAGCTTTATTTATAAGTTACTTTTCCTTTTACATTAAAGGAGACACTATAAATATAATATTTTTGGATACACACGATTCAGTAAAATCAAAAGAGTTATTTTTACAAAGAAGTAATTTATTTAGTGTTAATTACTCTATTATCTACTTCTATTTATTGAAGGCCGTAAGTCATATTTCAAAAAGCAATTAGGATTAACATTGATATGACTTTAAAAGAATTATAATACAGATTATTATGGTATCAAACAGAATGCGTAATAAAATTGTCAAAAACGAGCAAAATAATTTAAATAATCGTAGAAACATCTATAAAGCTACGTTAGAACTTCAATGCTTGTTGAGAACAGAAACCCGATTACACTTTCCTTTCTGTAACTACTTTTGTCTTTGTAAAACGTTAGAGTTGATTTTTATGGTAGAAATGATATTTAAAAAACTAACCAAACATGATTTTTTACATACAATTTGAAATAATTACGTCAGCCTAGTTAAAACCGAAAAACTAAACATTGTGTATAGAGGCCTTTGTCATGAGTTTATTTATAATCTAAACCCGAGTGAGAATATTTAGTTTTCTCTATCTATAGAAATAGAAATAAATAATAAATAAATATAAATAGAAACAAAATTATCATTGTTATTATATTGAAAATATTAAATTATTCCTATCTTTTATAATTATTATTGATACAACTATAATTTTACTGAAATTCAAGAATTAACATATTTTATCAACAAAAAAGAATTATCTAGATATTCCGTCAAGTTTCTTCTTATTATTATTTTAATGTTCATTGAAATTAGAATCATTGCTTAAGCAAAAAAAATTACTTGTAAGTAAATCGTTTCCAGGCAACGCTTTTACGTGAGGTCAGGGTCGACATGTTCTGGTTCTGCAGACACTTACATTTAACATAAAATTATCCAAGGGATGAATGCCAAGGATTGTACAAAACAAACGAGGAAACAAAAGTTATCGCACAAAGCGTTAACACAGAGCCAGCGTTTGTTTTAAAGGCGTATAAAATAAGAGATATTTAGATAAAATGTCAAGGGTTAGAGTTATATACACTGAGAAACAAAATGTATTTAAAACAATGTTTAAGGTATTAACATGAAATGCAGAAAAGTTTTATTGTATATTCCTATTGGTTTGAGAATTTTGACTATGCTCACAAACTAAAACTTTTGTATTTCAAACTTAACCACAAATTTATTCAATAAAACAGTAATGCAGACTTTACATTAAATGTTAAAACGCTTTTACAGAAATAAACGGTAGGCATGTTTACTAATTTAATAGAAAGCTGCTCTTAACCAAAATGTAAATATTTCGAGAAAAGTTACATTTTCTTTTAATTAAATAAAATATTTTCCTTACTTTAAACTTAGGTTTATTTTTATTTTGTTAGTTCATCTTATCGCATTGTAAATGTTTAATAAGCCACAGCTTAAAACGACCATCTCTCTGTTTATATACAAAAACCAACACAAAAGAACCCACCGTATTTGCAACTGAAAATTTCTAAATCAAAAATTGATTGAGATAAAATTGTCGCTTCATTTACAAAGTAACGTTCTCTATAATTAATTTAATCAAAGATTCAAAATCACAGAAGATTATAAGGTACATAATTTTACAATAAAAGCTCTAGATGACTAGATAGGCGTTCATGCATTCAGAGATTATTTCATTCACAATTTCATATTGACTATTTTATAATTTCTCATTGTTTATATAAAAATGAAATTTCTATGAATTCCTGTTATTTAGCTATTATCTTCTTGATTAAAACTATGATTAGTATTTAATATTCGATTCGCAAATGCTGAGTTAGAATTCGTAATGTTTAATATAGTTAGCTGTGCAGCCTTCTGAACCCTATTTTTTAAAGTTTCTGTTAGCACGCATACATAACAATTGTTTGTTTCTGATTATTTGCTTCATTAAAAGAAAAAAATCAATAAATCAAATCCAATTTAATTACAAGCAGTTATGGACTCAGAATAGGAAATATTTACAACTAAAGAAAAAAATATCTAATAATAACAAATAAACATGATATTTAGAAAATTATGCTTGATCAATAACGAAATGTAATAGCCAATGATTTCCACACCTGATGATTTATGTTTATTTTCAAGCGCATTTATAGAATTAATACAACCTCGTCAGTAACATCACCTCTTTATTTCTATTTTTTATTTTAACTTCTATTGCAAATTGTAATTTCTTTTAAACTGATTAATGAAAGACCTGGTTCAGCTCAGAGATGTAACAATAAGAAATTTAATATTGTAGTAGGAAAACGACTACTTCATTATTATCTTATTGCTTGATTTAGACACTGGTAACGCTTCTGGGTTTATTTCTCAAAGTTAATATTGTTGTTATTATTATAATTACTTGAGTAATTATTTATTGCTTTATGGATTTATAGAACGTTAATTTAAATTTATTAACTTTTGTTATTTTGATTGCTTCTAAGGTTAACTGAAAGAACAGCTTGTCTCTTAGCTATGAACAAGCTGAACGTCTTAGTTTACATTATTAAAAGTTTTATATTTTATTAATGAACTGTAGGCCAATTTTTATTTATTTATTTAATTTGAGCAGACACAAAGTAAAATACTGTTGAAAGCAATTTTAGAATACACAAATGAGAGTAGAATTTCCTAAGAATCCGCACATAGCTGACAAGTGAATAAAAAAGCTTTCGCTTAACGTGACTTAAGTGTGGTGTTACCATTTAGAAATTTTAGAAAATTCAAGTTTTTGTACCAGTAAATACGTGCTCCTAAGTGATATCTAAAATGACATTTTCTGAATCTCAAAATCTGCATCCATTATTGAAATATTATCATATTCTTCACTGAACACCCTGTATAGTATTATTGTTAAATGTTTCTTTTTATAAAATGTAATATTTCTATCTCCATCTTTGTAGGTTTACTTTAGTATAACTCTTCTATTGCTTTATTATTTCCAATAACTTTTGTAACAATCTTGTTACATAGCGTTACTTTTCTAATAAATTTTCCGTCTTGTGAGGCATCAATTATTAAAGGCATTTACCTCACAGTGATAGATCAAGATCTTTATCATTAACTAATATTTTAATTTCATTTATTTATTAATTCTTTTAAAAATGGTTGGTTAATTCTTTGAATTTAGGAGAGACACCCAGTATAAATTATCAGTTTATTTTTATTGTTTCTTTGAAAAGAAATAACATATACTGTTGTCTCCTTTTATTTTTGTCTTATCTAGGAACCGCTTTTGCTTGTATTAGTAATTCAGAATTTCTATTTTATTTATTTGTTATCATTTCATTAAGCCTATTTAATAATAATGTCCATTAAATCTAATTTTCATTAATTCACGTCGATTTATTTTTGCTTGCTTGCTTGCTGATAATAAAGTCGAACTGTTCTCAGTTTTCTCTTTATTCGTTTGTTCTTCAATGGTTCTGAAACATGTTCTAGGACATTTCCACTACTGGCTAGATACCTGAAATTTTACTACCCCTGTCGTATTCTGCAAAACTCTGCTGATTGGTTAATTTTCCGGATTTCTTGTCGAGCAGGTATTTTGTTAAAGACTGAACGAGAACTTGTCTGTGAGATTTTTTTTCTTGACAATTATTTGGTTTGTACATGGTGACTAACCCTAGCCATCATGTAGAGAATTGCCTTCATAGGAGTGTCTTTGTAGTTGTTTTTGCTTGGATTATCAACTCCCGTTTTCTATTCTCCTGTTGGATTATTCTTTTTGAAGTTTCAATAATCTTGGGAGTAAGCTGTTTCGGGATTTTGTTTTTGTGCTAATTAGTGTTTTCTATCATCGGGTATAGCTTTTATTTATGTATGATGGAAGTTACATCTTTGTTCACTAGGTTGTGTCGTTGCGTTCGTTGCACAACTTACTCAAGCTGTCAGTTCCGACTGTCCATCTCGCCTGGAAGAAGCCTAACTTCGTTCAAATGGTGGGAATCTTTTTCTCCAGCAAATAATTTCTTTAGTTCAATTAAGCTGTCTTTACTTATGACTCAATCTTTTTTATTTTGATGATACACTCAACTTTATTTTTAAACTTTAACCGATTAATTGAGTACCATTCATATTTGCATTTAAAGGAATTTGTTTGTCAGTTACTTCTATTCATTTTGCTTAGGGTTAATGGCAATCAAGTTAGCTTTAACTTTTATTTAAGTGGGTTTCTTTTGAACTAGTTTTTCTCATGTAATAAATAATAAATAAAATCTATTATGAAATTTTTAATAAGGAGGAAAATTAAGAACGTCCTTTTTTCCTGCCTGCATGTGTTTCTTTTTGTTTTAGCTTAAGTATGGTAAATTTTATCCTACTGGACGAACATATCTGTGGTTTTCCTGGGTTTGTAGCATCGCGTGATAATTTTTTTATTAACCTTCTTAAAGCAGTTCTTCCTTGTTTCTTGTATTATATTATGTATTATATGCTAGGTATTTAAATTCATTAATTAATTTAGTTCGAGTTGATCTGGTATAAAATTACAATTTATTAAAGTTTAAGTGTAATATAATACATTTTCTTTTCTAAATTAATTTTTATTTTGGCAAAATTTAAATAAGATAAAGTATTAACAGTGTTGTCTTTATCATTGTTAGTAATTATAATGCTATTGGATTTGGAGCTTACATTTTCAACATTATTTTATTAGTGGATTAATTTGTGTTTGCTTTGAAGTCCTTTAAGATCCCATCTCAGTCTTCGAGTATTTATTTGACTTTGTTATTCGATTTTGGTAATAGCTAAATCGTTTGATTTAGGCTATTGTTTCATACATACAGCTTAATTATTACTTTGATGCATTTTGTTTAATTATAACATAGTATGTTCTTGAGTTGTAAATATTGTTTTGTTAATATCAACGGTTATAACTTCCTTTCCTACGCTCAAGATCGCTGCTGAGTCTAGTTGGGTAAGATCATAAAACGGTCTTTGTAGGATAAGTAAATTATAACGCGAGGTTACCTTACACTCTTTACTTGATTAGTTACGTCAACTTATGTGCTTGATTCCCTAGTGTTATTTGCTGTTTTAGAGGCGAACAGACTTGATCCTCAAGCCGAGACGCCTCGTATAAAATTTATCAGCAAAAACTAACTCTCAAGCAGGAATTTAACCAAACAGTTTAGTTTCGACGTTCAATCTGTAAAATATACAGACGTGTTTTGTTGCTATACAAGCCAATTTGCCTCTAAGGATCAAGTTTGCCTACTCCTAAAGTACATGTACTAGATTTTGTCTACCTAGTATTAACTGAAACTGAAAGGTTGTAGCTCCGTAGGAAATAATCTTTTGGGTAATTCACTTTTCAAGTTTGTCTATTTAGAACCCAAACCCAAAGCAAAAAAAATGTGAGTGTTGATTAATCTTAATAAGTCGTAATTTACACGTCTTGGTCTTCAACTCAAAACTAATATCAGGGTTGGTCTTATTAATAAAAGTGACGTACTCTTTAACTGTCAAAAGTCCGGAAAGAATATCATTGTGGATGATTATATCATGGATATAATATTTAGAAGTGGAAACAGCTACAAAAGATTTCTCCTTAAGTTGATATCATCCCACGATTAATTTTAACTACGCTAAGTGAGCCACAGCGGATTAGTTAGTGGCAAGACTCACTAACCTATATTGCAGATGGCTGTTCAAGAGATCCGTGTATCAAAAGTTTCCTTTATAGCATTATTACAGATTCCATTTTAATTCAAAACTAGTTCTGAAGAAAGAAAATTTGTCTGCTGGAAGAGAACTCGGTTTTAAAGCAGTAAACAGTACCTTTAGTTTTCTTTGTTACATAGTTTGCGTGCGGAATAGTGGAACATGTTGACAGTTAATATTTAAGTCATATCTCATACAAAACGTACTTTTTGCTGATTCCAATACAGAAAAACCATACTAACTTGCACATCGCGAGATCACGTCCAACTAAGTAGGGTAAAATAGGGGAGGGTAGAGCAGGGTAGATGGTATTTTATCAAAGGAGCAGTCAACTGCTAATATAAATCATATAAATAATCAGTTGTATATGCGTATTAAGTAGTGTTTATCATTGTGTTGTAAAGGATGCTTCGTCGTAATGTAACCCGAAGTTTTGAGAAGTATTTATGAATACATTGTTATATTTTAAACATTTTGACTAAGATAAATTCGGTAATAATAATTTCTATTCTTTAACAACCATCTTAACAATCTTTCATTATTTTTTATTAGTACCTTGTTGGTCATTACTTACCCAGTTGAAAAATGCGTTTCAAGAGAAGCTGACTACATTTTCTCCAACAACAAATACAAGTCGTTTACATTATCTAACACAAAGATAACGTAACTTGTTTTTAAAATTTACTTTTACTTAAGGATGTTTCCTTCTTTCTGATGACTTTTAGATGGAAACGAAAATTAACATTTGATGTTAATTACTTTGACTTTATTAAATTTTAAGCTGGAATGCATTTAAAACTTGCAAATTGTGTTTAAATAAAATTAAGTAGAAACTAATATTTGCTTGTTCCGAACCAGCATTGATTAATTAACGTTCGAAAAGTTCAAAACAAAAAGAACTATTAAATTTCTAAATAGAGGTATCCCTTACGCTTAGTTTAATTTAATATTTTACTGTTTGGTAAATACTGAAGTAAAGTAATATAAACATTTATTTAAGCTGTGCAAGTGTACAGTAATATCAGATAATTGTTATTTTGATATGTACCGAGGGTGTATTTTATAAAGGGCCTTAACTCGTCTTTGCACTACTTAAAATAATAAAGCCAAAAGAGCTAGGTATATTATGTAAATTACGGAATTCAAATAACACATGGTAAAGCATTTTAGGTAATAATGTGTTATAGTTTGAACGTGAGTTGGTATAATCTACATGGTAAGGTCACAGTGTTTCTCGTCGCAGACAGTCGCTTCTGTAATACCACTTTAACAAAAGCTTTTGCTTTTCACTAACTCTGTGCAAAATTTTGCTTGACTTCACAACGTTCATAAATTGGTTTTAATGAAATCTGCCAGACTTTTCGTTACAAAGCAAGAAGTTCTATAAACTTTTTAGAAGATAAATGAACAGACATAATATTTACATTTAACTTAATTTGCTTTTAAGTATTTGTTTAAACCGATTCCACAAACAAAAATTAATTAAAAGGAATATCTAGTAAGATTTAAATGTATTCACTAATGTATAGTTAGGAAGTCCAAGTCTTTGTGAAAATTCTTCATGTTCTAACTGTATAATAATAATAAATAATAAGCAAACACTTTCATACTAATTCACGGGAAGGAAATATACAAACTGAATTACAAACGTAAAGATTTACATATATTCCATTTTTGTTAATATTCTTAAATTCGAAGTAGATTATTTAAATCACTCACTATTGAAACCAATTTACATCAGAGATTATTATACTAAAACAAAAGAAAACATACATAATATGAATATTCCAGAAACTTTGCGCAATAGTATGTACATATATCACTTTCTCATTGCGTTTAGTATCTAAGTAACAGCTACTTACACCGTAATGATGAGACTGGTGACATTTATCAATTCAAACATAATGTTTTTAGGCAAATAATGTTTAAAGCATTTAGTTTTTAAAAGATTCTTGTACTTTACTTATACAACTTTGTTTAATGATTAAGATTGAAATAAACAATGTTAAGGTTACATAAACAATTATTTGCTGTCTAAACTGACCAATTCTTTTTACTATAAATGATAAATTCTGGAGTATGAATGATAGTTATAACAATACCTAACTTTTTACATTTTTGCAATTTTCTTGTAAGATGCGTCGTTTTTGAGTAAAACTAAATTTTACAAACTTATTTTCTAGTATTAAACTGAAAAGAGACTTACAGTGATTTATACTTCATGCTTTCATTAGAAATGAGGAACTTAAGCATAAGTGAATGATATTTATCTATATAAGACTTATTATATACTTAGACATGAAGAACCTGCCTATAAAAATTGTCATCTCCAGAAGTAAAGAATTTACTTTTAAGGCCCTTGCTATTGTATTGCCAAGCTGTATTTGATGTTCTTAGATTCGTCAAATATTCAGAAGCAGTCGTGGCATATTTTCTTATAATTGGGCTATGTAAGTATTTCCTGAATTTGAAGCAATTTTAGTTAGTTAGAGTGGGCTTCTCTTTTCAATAAGGAAAGTTTTCCAGGTAATCATGAGCAGAACTATTCATGGTTTCCAAATTTATAACGTTTTTCAGTTTTAATTGCGTTGATTTCCTATGATCAGTAAAGGATATGGTATGATGCAATATCTAATAAAATTTGCATTTACACCAAACAATCTGACATGCCATGTAATATAAATCATCATCATTTTTATCTTTGCAAATACACTTTCCATTAGTTAAATTAGAGCGAAATAAGTGTTTTTTTAGTTTTGTATCAACAAATAGCAACATTCTATATTGTTTTACGCAGGCTAACTTCACCGCTTGTTCGTTTGATTTTGGTACATACTCCTGGTAATTTTATTAATATACTATCGCCCCTATCGGAGGAGGTATACTAAACTCCCACTTCACTACGAGTTTTGTGTATTATGTTTTCAACAAAGGAGATAGTGTTATTAGTACTGTTGGTGTGATACTATATAAATACATCACCACATAACAACAATTTGAAAGTGTTTTTTGAGTTTATATTATGTTTATTCCAATGTATAAACTTCTGATCTGGGCCATAATGATAACTTAGCTATTTGTTACTGCATAATATTCTGAATTCTAAAAATATAAGAAACATCTATTAAGGAATATAAATTTCTGAGAGTTATTTCGAGGAAAAGATAATTAATATTTGTATTGTATTTCTAAATTTTCATACTATAACAATGTAGAGAAAGCACCAAGTATTTGCAAACACAAAGCTAGGCAACGATAAACAGCTGTTCTTGTCGGCCGGGGGCATTCTATAAAATTAAGAGAAAATTCCATTGAAAAACCGGATAATGTCTAAAGCTGTTATTCCAGGTTTGCCCTATTTGTTTTGTTTATTGATGCTGCAGCATTTCTTGCTATACGTCGTGTTTGCTTCATAATTCATTCGGTAGGAAAAGCAAATATTTGTCTTTGATATGTTCAATTTTGAATTCGTACTGTTCATTTTATATGAATTTCAAATATATCTAGCTATAGGAAAATGAAATCACCACAATCGATGGATGGAAAACCAAATCCCTGTAAAAATATTTAGTTAAAAACTTCTCATATAAGGGTAGTTATAAGGCCGACGAGCTTTTAAATATTTCTGCAAACTTCTGTTCTCCTGCATCTTTATTTGCTTGTACACATAAATTATATCAAGTAAAACCATTTCAAGATACAATGGAAAGAAATTTTCTAAAATAAAGTATGTAAAGAGCTAGACTTAGTAACAACATTTGATTTTGCCCGGTATTGTATTATTAACTAGGTACATATCTAGTAAGAGCAGTCACTACTTTTTACTTTATTATATGTATGTTCAGCAAAAGAACATGTTTTATATATATATATATATATATATTTTCCAACATTTACATACCTTCAAGCTCTAACGAGTCTGTTTTTTCTTACTTTAATAACATACGCAGCTTTATTGATTTAAAACAGTTCGGTACTAAATAACTTTTTTTAGTTTAATCGGCTTAGGAAAATGTACAAAATACTTTTAGAGTACGCCTTCTAAAAACTTTAAGATCTACTTTCCTAAAAAGCTCGTTATATTACCTATATACTGTTGGATGCTAACCTTGTTGATAGAAAACCCTCCTAGCAAACCAGAAAGAATTTCCAATTTCCATGTTTTTACATGAAAACGTTTTCACTGTTTTTTTTAGTTTGAAAATTGATTCTAACAAAAATATTATTCGTGTAACTTTTTGTACGTCAATCATTAAACCTCCGTTGGTAATACATATGCATGCAGTATACTATATTGATTAATTAGTGCAGGTCTTAATAAATAGAAGAAAATGCTGATTGTCTAAATGTTGCTCAAGTTGTTGACAAGGTTTGGATAGAAAGGCTTATATTAAAACTTATAACGACTGAAGTGCCTCACCAAATCCTTTTTGAGTAATCGAATGCTTATGATAAGTAGTCAGTGTTCCACGTGGAACCCTGTTTCACGGGATTCCATATTAGGTCCAATTCTGTGCAATATCTATGTATACAATTTATCCCCAGGAAATGTTGATTCTGCAAAATGCTGGAAATGTGCGCTAGTGATACAGCGCAGCTACTTCAAGATACCAAGCTTAATCAAGCAGTTTGTCACAGTAGCTAGGTAAGTGGTAAATTAGGATGAATTCGAGTAAATGCCTGTCGGAGTTGCTTACATACGAACGTTTATGAAACTCACCAAATATTTATTTACATCTATTTGGATAAAACCCCAGACAGCTCATTCAAATCTATTTAGATTAGGTAGCGATTAACAAGGAGTTATCACATTAATAAGAATCTGAATTAATGTTACACATACCTTATGCAAATGTAAATGAAAATCCACTTTAAAATGCTGAATCTGCTTCTATTTACAGAGTGTTCTGGAATTTAATCGACAAACTTTGGATGGTTATAGAAGACATCGAAATATGTAATTTTTGTCAATAAATCCTTTATTACTTTATTTACTTATCTTAGCTTATCACCAGCACTGATAACGATAAAATATTGGGGGCGAACTTGAAATATCTTTAGGTACATTATACCGAAGAAATATTGTTGGATACCCATAGCTGCGCTTCAGATGGGGAAAAGAAAAACAGAGGTAAAGAATGGAGCGGGCTTTTCAGAAAGAGTAAGAAAACAATTAAAACGCCAGATAAAACAATAGCCAAGAAAAATTTAAAGAAATGATGTTGGAGTTATTACAAGATAAAAAAACAAATGAACTAGAAAAAATGAGAGCTAAACAAGTCAAGAAAGAGAACAATCAATACAAAGAAGAAATGAAAAAGTTAATATAGGAAAATGATAAAAAGGATGAAGCAAAAAATGAAGAAATTGAACTAACTCTAGAAATATATCAAAGAGAAAAAAAGAAAAATAATCTGGTTGTAAAAGGCTTAACAGTTAACACAAATAATAGGGCAACACTCAAAATGTGACAAAGGATGAATTAGGAATTGGACATAATTAATGCAAACAAAATAAATAAAAAAATTCGTTATTAAACTAGGAAGATAAGATTAAAATACTTAAACCCAAGAAGTACCTTAGAAAGAAAAAAGGAACTGTAGTATAATCAAAATGCACAAAAAACTGAGAGAAATAGCCACTAAGCAAAAATGTCAAAATTGCATATAGTTTATCTTATCACAAACGGTAAGAAATGGAAACAGAATCAGAATGTATTGAATATATAAACTGAAGAAAGTGATAGGGGAAAATCCGGGAAAATCGGAATCAAAAGATTAACAATTATAAATGGAGAGAATGGATCGCAACGACTTTGACAGCAAAAATGGATATAAATATGGTATCTGCAATCAAAATCATGAATAAGACAAGAAAAGTGGAAAATTGGCAATTGGAACATACAAAATTTAAATGGAAAGAAAAAGGAACTTATGGACAAAACTTAAAAATATTGGGATTAACTGAAACCAAGCAGAAACAAACTGGATGTATTCAAAGAAAAAATTGAGATATCATGATCCATAGCGAGATAAAATACACAAAAAGAGCACGTGCAGGATTAGCGATAATTATACATAAGAATAGCATGAAAAAAATAAAAACCTGGCAGTCTAAATCTAAGAGTGAAATGCGATATCTAAGAGCTGCAGCGAAAGTAACACGAAAGAACCGAATAAGGAATAATACTATACGGGAATGATTTAAAGTCAATTCGGTACTATCTGAAATTGAACAAAAACAGTTAGTGTAATTCGGGGCATGGACAATAATAAGATAGTGAAAAAGATATGGAAAACGGCAGTAGATAAGAATAGAAAGCTCGGCATACATATTCGAACTTGGAATTATACAGTTGCAAAACCCCTGGCAAAGAAAAATATGAGATGAGCTGTACATACATGTTGCTTCAATGAAAATCAGGACTCTCAAAAATTCGCCACAAAATGAATTTTGAAGAAATTGACAAAACCAGGCAATTTTAATTTTCTGGAGACCAATCTTGTCAGAAAACTCATAGTCCAAACTGTACCCTATGCATTCTACATCAACCCCCTTAAGAATCCTAAATAGCACGATAGGGGGGTGAAATGACAGACATATCGTTTAAAAGGTCTTTTTATCCTTTACACATCCACACAAATTTTCTCAAGATCATTAGTCTTTCTTCTTGAATTTTTAAATTAAACCATTTTATTGGACCGTTTTTCTATTCGAGGCTACCTCAAAAGAGATAGATACCTCTAATTAATGTGAAATTTAGTTAGAAGATGAGATTGACCCCATGATTATTAATTAAGTTTGGAAAATGATAATGACAACAACATGGTACATCCTTGCATCATGATGTTCGTGTGCAACAGAAAAGGTCTTGTGGATTAGGTAGGTAGATCACCTGATTTAACTCCTTCAAAGTTTTCTTTGTGGGGGACAGCTAAAATCAAGATTTACTCTATTCAGCCTGAAAGTCTAAAAGATTTGCAACAAAGAAATGTCGATTATTGACATCGGATATGTTCATAAATCTGGAAACTGATGAAATAATTTCTCGAAAACTAATCGACAGCTTTTGAGAAAATTACGTGGTTCTGTAGAAAATGAATTTAAACGATGTCACATGCCCCCCCACCCTGCCGGGCTAGTTAGGTTTTTAAAGGGTTGTAGAACGCACAAAGAAGTTTCGGATAGGAATTCTTTATAAAAATTGGTCCTCCACAAAATCAAAATGAATCTCTTTGTCAATTTTTAAAAAATTAATTTTGTGGCAAGTTTCCGTTGAAACATTGTGTATAATATCTTTTATTATTTAAGCAAGATTCTTTATTATAACACTGGTGACCATTTTATGTTACATTGTATTAGAAAAGTAACAACATGGCTTCAAAATTAAAATGATGAAATGATCAGTGACACTGCTGAATATAAACTCGAGAGAAAATACTTTAGGATTAATGGTTTGTGACGCATACGACACTATCAAACAACGCAATATAAATAATGAAGTTATAAGGGTATAAAGTATACCATAAAAAATAAATCTTATAATACCTATTATATTCAATTAAAAAATAAAATTAAATTATATAATAAATGTAACTTATTAGAAAATGTAATTAGAAAAAAAAGTAAAAGTAGAGAATTTTCCTACCGTTGCAAACTCTAAAAAATGTTTATATCATTATTTATAAAAGTTTTTAATTCAAACGAACTATAGTGCCAAAATTTTCAATGATATTGAAAGTTTTTCCTCTGGAAAAACTGCGATGAACAGTTTCGAAGCGGAAGCGTCTTTTTGCTTTCATAAATTATACTTATGGCGCCCTAAAGCTGGCGCCGGAAACAGAGAAAAGCACATAAAACTCCATCTATTTTGAAACCTCCTGCCGTTATTTTGGTCTACATTAAATCCTAGAACGTTTGAACAATCAGGCGAATTAATAAATTAATGAGACAAAGGGTGGAAACCTCTGTAAGCGTTTTCTCAACTTTCATTATTATTTATTGCAGGTATTCAAGCTGACGCATAAGGAAGAAAAGCAGTGAGTGAGCGAACCAACCAAAAAGGTACGAGATACAACGACAACAAAACAAGTTCATAATCATAACAATCAGTAATTTACAATTTGACTATATGTTAACATTTGTTGGTCGGTAAATAGTGCGGAAATGAGGGGCGAATTGGAGTGGGGAATAATGAAAGGGAAAACTGGAAAATCGATGACTGGCGTCTGGCGCGCGGAAAGTTCCACATTTTATAACAGAAGTTCAAGGTAACCATTTCATTCTGAATAAATGTATACTAATACTAAATGAAAGCAGACAAATCGAAACTTATTGTAAGCTTGCTGTATTATACAAAATGACATACGATAGAATCTTTATTACTGCTATACTGCTATAGTTGAATATTTAACAAGGAAATGGGCGTAATTAGCAATTACAGAAATAGAGTAATTACGAAAAATACCGTAATTTTTTCATATTATGTATCTATGTTCGAATATTACGTTACGGCACTTATTATAATTTACTTATCATTAAAAAATTACACTGTAAATTAAAAACCACGCGAAGTAGTTTTTTACAATCTTCTTTGTGGATGCATTTTAAAAATATTCAAAGCTTTAAAAAGTTAGCAAAAGTTTTAAACAAATAAACAAGCATTAAACCAAATAAAGTGATTGAGATTAATTGAATTAAGGCAGATGCAACAAAAGAAAAGTGATCACTATTAATGTTTAATAAGAAAATGCTAGAAGAAAAATTGAACTGCTAGCACAAACACAAATACGGGGTGTGCTCTTAAATTATTTTTTAAACACATTCGAATAATCCAAATAATCAGGAAATAATTTCTGGGTAGTTTCCTATCTTCAAAAGTATAGAATTCATCCAAGGTTACTTTGATATTCACAAAAGCATTTCTAAGTGATTTCGCCATAATTTTGATTATCAGTAATGATGAGACAGGTCTCTGATAAGTGGAACGATCAAGTTTAATGGTCTTTCGGATTTCTGAATTCTTTTTTTGGCTGTATTCTAGCATTGCAGATAGAATTAATGAAGCAGATAAGGCAAGACTTTATGATCCTTTAGAATGTATCTATTGCTTGAGCTTTATTAACTCGTAAATTCAAATTAAAGTGAGAATTCTGAACAAACAACAAACTAAATATAAATAAAATAAAATAAATAAATATGTCTTTAATCACCATGTTCACTGGATTTGTCTAAGTCTAAAAACAAAAGGCAAGGACAATGAAGAAAAACTAACTATAAAAGGAACTTGTTTAAGCATGAGCAATGGGAATAGAAGGATTTTCATTTCCATTATAAAGGAGAACAGATTCAAGGCTCATTCTCGAGGAGTCCATAAAGAGTCTCCAGTGATGTTGACCTATTGCCTCTAAAGTGGCAGAATACCAGGTGATCTTGTTTTGAAAATAAATGCTGCAGTTGTTGCTGTCTACTACGGAATGTGCATATTCTTGTCTCTTTGTCGAATATATTCCATCTTTGAGCTTTGAAGCTAAGAGTTCTGCTTGACTATTTGACAAATTTCTATTCTGAACCAAGTCATTTAAATCGGATTGGTTTATTTTATGAAACTCCTCAAACATGTCAATAAAATCAGGGTTCGTTTCCCTGTTTTCTTGGTCCTCGAAGTCATCTAGTGGATCCTCCTCAGGATCCAGAATCTACGAATCTGGTGGGGGTGATATAAGAAGGTCCGTAGCATTGTGCAGCTCAGGTCTTATAGCTGAAAGGAGATTTGGATATTTTACTTTAGTTCTTGACTTACTCGATATGCCAGCGATTTTAGTTGTGCAAAAGTAGCAGTCTGAAGAATGGTCCCTTAACTCTCTCCATATCATTGGAACTGCAAGCGGCATGTGACGAGATTTTCCATTCAGCCAGCTTATGAGCTAGGGAACACATAAATATGTGGGGCCCAAACCTTATCCTGATCTTCAACTTTACACCCAAAGTACAGTTCATAACTTTTTTTGATGAGCGGTGTTATATTTCTTTTTTGAGGCTTCAAAGGCAGTTCACCACACGAGTAACAAAAGTTGTCAAGAATATTCTCACAGTTGCGTGACATTGTAATGTTAAAATATAAACTGACCAAAGCTTGTGTAGTTTACAAATTTGGTTAATCGAGGTATAATACTGGTAATGATAGAGTATAGATATGCACTTCACAAACGATAGTATGGAAATGAAAACACCAAAATTACTCATTGACGGGAAACCCCAAGTAGTCCTGTTAGCTCCCAAAATCGGATTTATCCAAATTAATTCGTTATTAGGTGAATAAAAATACGTGATCAAAAAAGTATTGTGGTTCAAAGTGGCTTGGAAAATTAGAAACTCAAAGAAATAAATACAAGGAGAAGAATATGCTAATTTAGGGTAAAAACCAACAATTACAACAAAATGGTGGGCGATGGACAAATTCTGATGGCATGTTCGGATTCAGCAGGCAAGATTACATAAGAAGCAGCTAAAATTGTTCATGTAACAAAGTCTTTGTCTATCAGTGTAATTGATATAGCTTTTCCTGGAAAAGTCTCAAACTAGTAGACCACAAAACAGAGCTGTGGATCCAAATAATACTGAATTAGAATTGGTACCTTATTGTACAAGTTGATCTTTGTTGGTGCGCCTTATCATTCTGGTATAATAGTCCCGTAAGCTTAGAAACGGAAGACTACAAAAACCAAGATCATGTCATCATAATGTGTAAAAGTTAGGCAATACCTTAACGAGTTCCATCCCGCAGTTACCAAAGATGAACAGGATGTTTCAAAAGGTGTTCACTTAAATCTATTTTTTGTTTATATTTACTTCTTATGCTTCCTTCTAGTAACGGGCAAACACTTTAATAGGGTAAGTGCATCAACGTTGGGATTAAGTACAGAGTGATCCATAAAAGAAAACAAAGCATAATCTATGTGTAATGGGCAAAACGTATATTGCTGGAAAAGTGTAGGAAGGAAAGAACTTTCGGCTAAAGAAAATAAAATGATATAACTCTTTGTTTGTACAAGCACATATATTGCTTTTTAATTTTAACGTATAGACTACTTCGCTACTTTGCCCGCAGGTATCACCGGTCTGATCGCATCATTGAAATTATTTGTTCGACTCCCTAATTTTATATCTGATTGCTCCATAAGTGGTAGATAGTATTCCATTCTAAACAAACTTACAAGTAAACATTTTTTTAAAAAGATTAGAAAAACTATTGAGGTAAGTATCATTACTTATTATAACGAGTGTCCCAAATATATTTACATCAGAGTTACTTCTGGGACTAAAAAGTATGTCGTTTTCTCGTTTTGATTTTAATAACAAATCACATTTTGATAAATCAGTAATCAGAATGTTCATTCAAGAACAGGCAAGTTTCTTGACTGAATCATCTATCAAATGGAAAGTGGCAATATCACTTTGATAACTGTAAAGAACAATTTCTACAGGTAATATTTAATAACAATCAGTTTACAAGGTATATGGTGCAACTAGTGGAACGTTTTCGACAAAGTGGATCCGTAGCTAAAAGACCTGGACGACCGCGAGTTTGGGCAGAAAATCTGTCCAGTAATCAGCGCAGGAAGATCCTTATTTGTCAGATAGGAGACGGTCTCAATTGGTATCTCGGTGATCTAATGATCATTTAAATAGTGAATTATTAGCTTTAACGTTTTTCTCCGACGAACCATGGTATGTGAATAATCCCCATTATTGTAGAGAAGTAACAATGCACCCAGTCAAAATTGGTGTATGGACTGTAATTTCCAGAAGGCGATTAATCGGTCCAGTGCTTTTTGAAGATGTTATCAACGCGGAAAATTACCGAAATGAATTACTGGAGTCGCCCATAAATCAGATACACGACGACGAGTTACAACATGGCTTCTTTCAGATTATAAAGATATTTTTAAAGCCAACTCGACATAAATATTTTCGAGACACTCGTTAACTAAGTTATTCGTATTATACTTACATACTTGAATTTTTATTTTTGTATGAACAATTTTGGGGTTGTTTGTATTTTATGTGTATACGTATTTACGCATTTAAATGAAAGTGCAAAGTTTTCTTTATTATTTACTACACAACCCTTACCCTCTCCTACCTGCACCTAAAGGCAACCGACTAGAAGTTAGCTAGGTATAACAAGCTTTTTCTACCTTCGAGAAAAGAAATAAAGTAGTAGCTATTACAATTGGGTCTACACAGATCAAGAGAGCAATTATTACTAGATTGCTAAAACCGCATTAAACAAACAAATAGAATTTAGAATAAGATAACCAGAAAAAAAATTAATAAGGAATAAAAAATAATTGTTCTATAATAAACGGATAATCGAGAGAAGAAAAAGAGATAGAGGAGATATTAGAAAGCAGAACAAAACTGTACGTGTGACAAAGTAAATCGTTAAGCCTTCCGCTAATAATACAGTTGCAGCATTTTTGTTGAAAAATACTACCAAGAATAAAGGCAGAAAATTAAAGAAAATTAGATAATTTCTGGGAACATTAACTGTTTGTGGTTATTTACAGAAAGTTTACATTTAAGAGAAATAACTAAGGTGTCGGTAATAAAACAGCATTGAAAAATCGAAATCTAACAGAATAAGTTCAATTAAAATTAGCTTTGCACTGATTACAATTCCCATTGGCACTGGCACATAGCGCCATTGAAAAATGCAGTTGTGTGCGGAAAGACAAGAAAGTTATAAGATGCACTAGCTACATAAATACCCGTAATAATAGTACTTGTTTTCATTATCAAAAATATTATTTAAATAATGTGATTATACCGCAAAAGATGCACCACTTAAAATCCAATTAAAAGAATTTTAAAGTCTTATTAGAAAACAAAAGACAATTTTTATTTAATCTTCATTAATTTTAATGATAATTACATAATGGCCTCTGTACCAACAATAACAATTCTAAGCGCCAAACCACGTATTTTCAAAATGTAGTAACCAAACAAAAGAATAACCGACCATTTGTTTTGAAAAGCTTTCATTTTTCATTGTGCTTCAAGAGAAAAAAGCAAATTAGTGGGAAAACACGAACAGCATAGATATAAGGAAAACAAAATAAACAGTAAACTTAAAATTAGTCTTTACCATTCTAAAGCTTGAATGCCAGGCATTACGAAAGAAGTCGAGCTTTCATTGATTTTCTTTTCGCTTTTCATGGCCTCGAAAGTCTTCCAATATATTCTTCTTTGTTTGTTTCTTCTGGCACACGGCCAGTTTTCTATTATAAGCTCAAAGGCATTACTTTTCTATAAAGATTTTTATAAATAAAATGACCAATAGCTAATTAATCTAGTAAGTTTCGAAAAATTAATTTTTCTTTTACAATTTCTTTCAAAAATTGTTTTTGTGGATATTATTAAGTAATTTTTGATTTTTATCAAATTTTAGATTTTTCTAGATTTCATTCATTCAACTTCTACCCACTTCAGCTATATAAACAAAATGTTATAAGTTTTGTATAGTTTGACGTTTATTTCAGAAATGCAAGGTTAAACAAAAAAATATTAACTAAAGTGTTTTCACTTTCAAAACAGCACTTCACTGTATTTCCACCTACAGCACATTTTTGTGTAAGTAAAACTCTGTTTTTGGTAAAAGAGATGAATGTTGACTGACATACCAAAGTATATGTCTTACACTGTTATTTCTGCAGATTCGAAGTTCAAAGAAACTCAAAGCAAAAATATAACATGTAAAAGGTAAATGAAAAATGTCATTTTTTTCTGAACGAGCTTTTTGTGTAGAGATTGTATATTTTTTTGAAGGACCAACGAATAAGTTAAAGAAAGAAAAAATCAGGAACGTTTTCAGGATTTTCAAATATATTTCATTTTCTTTTGTTTTCGAATACTTTACATTTAGATGTAATGTAAAACCCTCTGAGTCTACCAACAGGTGAAAATAATTTTTATTGTAGGGTATGAATGAAGACAAGTATACGTTATACACATAAGCATCATAAATAATAATTTTAAAATAAATTACGTAGGTACATTTAAAAAATAACACACTTCAAAACAAACGAATACGTATAAAGATTGCAATTTATTTTCCTCTTGACATAGATCTGATTAAATGGGCGAGATTTAAAAAAATCTCAAGAGAATTAGGAAAAGTCTCACATCCATCTTATGATGCCCTCTCAGGACACATACAACTTTTAAAGATACTCTAACACACGAGTTTAACAAATGTCAATCTATAGTATTTTTGTTTTGTTTAGTACTTAATAGAAACCGACATGCAATAGTGATTAAGGAGAAATAACATAAATATGGGGAAGGGACACTTCAAGAATATATTGCAGATTGTAAATGTTCTATAAAAGTAAGTTTCATAGAACTAAGCTCATGGGTTTAAACAATAGAATATTTAATTTATTACTTTGTGGTTTCATCTTAATCAAGTTAGGTCGATCTTAATTCATTTATACCTAATTAATAAGCACAAAGTTGAACAATTTTAGAACTTAAGTTTCCATCCATCCCTTAGCTGTTACCGTTTGATTTTGCCTAGTTGTAGTTTTCGAATAGAAAAAATGACAGGTTTTTTATAATTCAGCTATAATTTTCATGTTATTTAAACAAAAAGAAATAAAAAAACGAAAAAAAGCTTTGATAGTATTTGTTGGTTTGCTATTGAACACGAAAAATATTGAACTCATTATTCATTAAAAAGATGTCAAAGATCATGTTAGTAACTCAACAATATTTGCTGCCAGTTCAATTTATTCTCATGCTAAACCATTAGCAGGACTGAATTACATTTTGTTTGCAAAACGCCCATTTTCCTGTTCTGAAATCTCACTGAATTAGAATAAGGAACCTTGGCCATTTGCAAGACTTTTAAATTGCAGATTAAACGGAAAAGAAACCCTTGGCTAGCATTTATAGAAAAATTTTCTCATTCTAAGTTGAGCTTTGTTGATTTTGACGAGAGAAGGTACTGGGTAGACTGTGTGAGACGAATCTCAGAATTTGCCATATTTGTTATAATGTACCTCCTAGTTTGAACTGATACGTATTCACTAGCGTCATTCAAGACACAAGACGAAAAAAGAAGTCCCATGGAGTGTTTCTTATTTTTGTTTGTCTTTGCGAATCTATTAGAAAATTTTAGCACTGTTATCTTCTATGTTATATCTTGGGTTTAAAAACCATTCGTTATCAATAAAATTTATTTCTCCTCCTCGAATATTGAGTTATTGTCTGTTTATAATACATAATTACAGGTTAATAATTGCTTTCAAATTGTTTCTAGCGGCGAGTATGCTCTTTATACTAATTGTGGATGTCCTAGAAAGCTTATCATTAGACGCTTTGATTCCCGTAGACTGATTTGTTTAGAGTTATTTTACTCCGAATTTAGACTTAGTTACTAGACGAAAATCTAATATGTAGAATCAAATCAAATTGAAACGTAGTCGCTTAAACAAGATAGGTCTTGAAATAACCAGAATCTCAATGATTGTTTAATCCCTTGAAACTGTTTGTATAATTACTAATTAACATGCTACTCAATCCTTTGCTATGCTACAAAATTAAACAATTTAGGTTAAGATTCTAGATATGAATACAGAATAAAAATGTAGACTTAGATTTAATCATCTATTATGTGTATTATCACAGTATCAATACAGATTCTTGTACTGAATTGTTATTTTTCTAGTGTTTACTATATTCTTATTCTTTACCCACAACAAAGGCTGCCAAACCAACTAGTCCGGTGCATCTTGTGGTAACATCACTTATTCTTTATGTACAGCTTATATTATTATATTGTCATTTACCAATTCTCTTTCCTTAATATGAAAGGTTGTATGTGTCAAAAAACTTAAAAGTTCAACTACTAAATAAACTTTTTCAAAATTCAAACTTACCTCAAGCACTGAATGACTACTATTTAGCTTTGGTCTAGTTAAACGAATTTACGCTTCTAGAAAATCAATATATAAATAAAAAATATATAAACAAAGTATAGTTTTGAGAAGTATTTTTGATAAAAAAGCAAAATACAAATTTAGATCTTCTTTTCTTTGAAATAGATCCCACTCTTATTCCCGAAACTTCTTCAAAACCGGACAATGATTTTCAAGATGGAAATGGGAAATAAAATAGTACGAGTAAAGTGCAAGAATTTGCGTATTTTTTACAATTTCGCTACGCAAAATGAACCTGAATGTCTGGAATTTTGCATTGATAAAAGAAAAAAGCAGAGTGACATTTCAGAAGATATAATAAATAAGACAAGTTTTTTCTCTTTATTTTGCTTTTGACAGATTAATCAATATGATTTTTAAAACAAAACGCTGGTAGCTATTGTAAATTAGTCTGAAAACAAAAAAGACTAAAACAAAATTACATAAATATAAAATTCGATAAACTTCTTGACGACTTCCATAATTGCCACAAAAAAAGTAAGTGATATTAAAAGTTCTAGAAATAAAGTCTACGTGGCTATAGAATTTTCTTGTTTCTGTTCTTGAGGGAATTCGTATAATTAATAAAAGGAGAAGGGTCAGAAAAAACTAAACGAATGAATGAACAAGGGTGAACCTCTAGTTCAATTCAATGAAACAATTTTATAGATATTTGAAAACGCACAAGGTGTGTGCACGCAAACTCCATTTATATTGTATACACCCACCCGTTCACTTACGCGCCGACGTTATAAAAATCTTTGTATAATTTATCTCGAATTTTAAAACATGCAAGAAAATTCGTACTGAACTGTAATAAGAAATGGAAAATATGATCAGTTGCTTAATTCCCCCACGCCTTTTACTTAACTACTACGAAAAGTTTAGAAATCTTTCCCCGTCATAACTAATGAGAAAAACTAATCACCTGTGTGCTTCCAGACAGGCGAGATAATCTCGTACATCTGGTGAACCATAGAGATTATTTCTGAGGTAATACGCCTCATTCCAAACTTGAATCGTTTCAGTCTGCGCCTTTTACCATTTATCACATTAAACAGTCTCGAAGCGTAACCTTGGAATGGAGCAAAAACCTAAAGCGTCTGCAGCGTCGGTGTCGGGGTAACAGTTGGGGTAGGTCGGAGACAAGGTCGAGGACGCAGACGCCCCTAACTACTGCCAATGCGGCATAAGGCGCCCATACGCGTCCCTATTAAATATTTATGAAGGAAAGAACAATGCACCTGAATTAACGCCTTCCTCTCCGAAATTGGAAGCAACTTTCAATAGGCGTGAAAATTTCGAGTGACTGATTTGAATAGCGAGAGTGTCGTCTTGTTAATTACTAAACAATATGCGCATAACCTTTACAAACTTGTATAATGCTCAAAGTCAAATAAATTTACGATTATTCTAACACCATATTATGTAGTCTAATCTTTAAATTAATGATTAATGTCAATAGTGTCTGCTTATTAATGATGTAATATACTTTAACAGTAAGCATATCGATATTTTACAATCAATAATGTAAGTTATAGGATTTTATTAGACTTCCAAGTTACGTTACCTCTTATTAATAGTTTTTACAATAGTTATATATATACAAAACATACAATAAAAATCAGCAAAATACAAAAAAATAGGCTTGAATTTTTATTACGTTCAAATTATTTTTGAAATTTAATATATGTAATAACACGTGCCTCTGGCATTTTGTAAGTAGACAGTAATAAAAAACAATGTTTTCCACTTCAAAAATGAGAAAACATAAAAAAATAATAAACAAACAGTTGTAACCAATTGTATTTTAAATTTAGAAAAAATATCAAAAAACATTAATATCTTGAGGTAACGTCTAATCTACATACAGGGTGTTTGAACTATCTGTGAAAGGAGTCTAGTGTCGTTATTTTTGTAGAAATATAAAAAAATGTTACCGAAGAAAGTTGTACAGAACCTCGAGTTTCATTTAAGTGTTTGCAGAAATTTATGCTTTTTCTAAAAATCTATTTTCTCTCAGTTATGCCATAAAATGTGAGTTTTTAAATCTGAGCAAAATATAATATCCGGGTTCAAAATTGTCAAACAAAAACAGATTTTACGTTCTCTTAAATCACAACAACAAATACAGGGTGTTTCGTTTAAAAAAATAAAGAAATATCGTGTATAATCACCTGTATAATAGAACCGTTCAACAGAAACATATATATATATATATATATATATATATATATATATATATATATATACAATGGTTCTTAAGCAGTAAAGATAAAGTAAAATAATTTCCTATGTAGTGAAAATCTTCTTGTCATATAGAAGGGAGAGATTTATAACAAACAACTGAAAAACGCCCTTGATGAACGTATTAATCATAGTTGTTTATAAAATAGTATAATAGCTCTTAAAGCAGCAGTCATGCACAAAATTCTACTTCGATATCGTACTTAGTTTCCGGGATATATAAATTCGTAGGAACCTTTTGTATTACTCGGTATTTTGATAGGTAGTACAATGTCTGTAAGTATTTTAGAAACATCCTGTATATCAGAGCTAATACAACGCGTTTAAAACTATATGTACGTTGATTTATGAAAAAAGACTCATTTCCGCGAACTAGATGGTGGAATTTCGTATTACGTAATTGTTTAAATTTCTTTGATTACATACATGCTATTCGAAAATTTCGAAAATCTTGCATCAAGATTTTGACAAAATTTTAAAATATGCTCAAACTTCCCACATTTTAGGTAACTTCGACTTTTGACCTTTGGGAAGCAACATCTTTCTATAATTCTCCTGTTTAACAGTGCGTACATATTCACTTTTAGCAGACAGTAGTAACTTACTTCAATCTATTTTTGCTTATAAACAGATATAGTCTTACAACTTACCACACCGAAAGGATGTCATCTAGCAGATGCTTACCTGCAATTTAAAAAATAAACCACTGATTAGCATGAAAATATAAATTAAATAACGTAACAATAGTTAGTTTTGTATCATCAAGAGCAAGAGCAACGATAATAAACCGTTAAGAATTATAAAAGGTTTGTATGGTTTAATCAGAAAGGACATTCAATTTAGTGCAATATCAAAATTGGTTTGAATTGGATAAAACTTTCTTATTGTTTTTCTTACTATAAAACCATTACAAATACGAACAAGGAACACGATACCAAGTCAAGCATAACTATTCATCAAATAGCCTTTTAAACTATTAAGAAGGTGGTTTTTATTTGATCTTATTATAGTTGGTTTTTGTCTGTAACTAATAACTGAAAAAATAAACTTTAAAAAACATAAAGTAAATAGCAAAATTTAACATTCGACTAAAACCTACAATTTAATCATTTGGACGTAATACGTATATACAAAAAGTAAGTAACCCTTTAGAGAACTTTCTTATTATTAAGATCAATTTTTGCGTAATAGTCAAAGTGTCACCTGTTAGAAACAACGATCAAAAGTCAGTTTTTGAGAAATTCTACTATTAAAATATGGTATTGGATTTTCTGTAACGTACTAGGAGATTGCCAATCGTGCTTTTGTAATATAATTTCATATCTTTTGTATACAAAAGAAATTTCCTGTTTCTTGCACGTGTTTACTATTAAAACATGTTCTGAGAAAGCGAAGAAGAAGTTAGTAGTTACTTTGAGATGGTAGATGTGCTCAATATTCCACCTATAAATTGGATGATGTTAACGATCAGAGAACCAAGCTATACTGAAAAATATGCTGCATGGTTCCTTGTTAGTTAACATCATCAAGTCTGTTAATGTTTACTTCCATTTATTCTTTTAACTGAAATTACCTTCTTCTGTTATATTTATTTCTATCGAGTATTTTTCAACTCCATAAATGGGTTGAGATTACATGATTAATTTTCGACATTCTTTGAAAATCTTGAATTCTTGCGGGAAGGCATTGTTTAATGTAGATAATTTTGGAGGGGAGGGGAAACTTCTCCTTCCATAAATTGGTACACGTACTTGATAATTTAACAGCAATCTTACATTGATATTGCCTTTTATAATACGGCAAGTGCAGTATGTACATAGCTTGCTTTGGATACAGGATGTTTCACACTGCTGATCTCACAGATTCAGGATCTTAGTTTTTCTGGGATGTCAGAAATGTTATTACTTAAAGAAGGTTGGGCATGTCCTATATGTACAGCTATTATAAAGACTATCTGACATAAGCCAGGTGTATTAAAGATTTATTATTAAGAATGGGATAACCGTTCTTCGTCTAATGAAAGTTGACAACCAATATTTATAATTTGAATATTTTAGGTAGCAGCACAGACTAGGTAGGTCGTTAAGTTGCCATATTACATTTGTAGATTCCTTACTTAACCACGATGTTTTTCTTTCGACCAAGATCCCATCTTTTCTGTATGTTTCTTAAATGATAAGTTGTAGTATTTAATATTTCCATTTTGGCGTTTGTTTTGTTTAACACTTTCTGATTTGTTACCTGCCCAATCCATGACATTTTCAACATGAGTCTGTAACAAGGTTTTCCGTAATAGTCCACGTCTTCAAGCCGTACACCAGTACCGGGAAAACATAATACCTCAGCATTCTCTTTTGTGATTTGATGTCTAATTGTAAGTTCAAATTGTAAAGAAATGTTTCTATCTTTAGAAATGCCTTTCTAGCTTGCTTTATGTAATTATTTACTTCTATATATCTTGCCTTCTATTCTCGTTCAAAATTATGTCTGTAGGTATAGGTATATTTATGATCGTTTATTTTCAAAGAAAAGTTTTAGATTTCTTATGCAGTGAGCCTGAAATAAAAGAAATATTCGAACAGCACATTCTTCAGTCAAAATTAATGTGCACGTTTCCAAGATACAGGGTACCAAAGTTTCATTCAGAATTTCTTGTTTTTTCGTCATCTCAAGAACAACCTGCAATAATAAGATGAGATTCTCCTAGTGGTTGTTAGTATAGGACTACTGTAAAAACTTTTGCAAGGTTATCATCTCTAGACAGGCTGACAATAGCGGTGGGAAAAACAAATATTTGCAAGCAAATATGTTACACCACTGAGAAAATAGATGATTTTGGTAATTTTGGAATCTACACTGAGTTTAACTTATACCTGTTGCAGTTTGCTCGTAGGATGCACCGTTTATGAATACAAAAAGGTTCTGTAATATCTAGAGATGTTAGAATTGTTTCTAGTAATTTTGTTTTTTTTGATATCTTGAGAATCACTTGTAGTATCCAGTTGGAATTTTTTGAATGTTATGCAATAAAACGTCCCCCTTTTTTTATTTCCACTAGTGACATGTATTTTGAATACCGCGTATCTAAAAAGTCGTTTATTTCAGAGACACCCTATATATTCTTTTGCGAACACTCTTTAATAATAATTTTAATACATGACTTATTAAACTTATTGTTATCAATCAATGGCGGTCATTCCAAAAAAAACAAACTGCGTTAACGAGGCTGACTAATTATATGTAAAAGACATATGATATCTGTTAGAACTTTGTTTGGTTCAGTCAATTCTTGGTCCTTGTTCTTTAAATTGAGTTTCTTTTGAATCTCTTTTGTCGCTTTCAAAGAAATATCTTTTTCTTTTTTTTCTTACTTTTTCTGATAGAAAATATCCATACTTTTTCGAGTTCTTGAGTTTTATTTCTTCTTGTTCTTTGTATTTTGTTTTCCCATTTTGCATCAACTCAATTATTTCGTAAGTCGCCCATTACTTGATCTTTTTATTTTTCTGCTTTCAAGTAACGCTTCTCCGTTTTTCTGTATTATATTTCTAATACATTTATGATTTATGATTTCTGTTAAATACTCTGATCTGCCAATCCTTTGTATCTTTCAATACCTTTCAGTTTTTGCAAATCCTATTTTCAGTTTTTCTATATTCATCTCAACTAGCTTTCTTGAGCTTGATACCGATTCTGGCAGTTAAAGTGCTATAGTCTAAGTTTAAAAGGTACATCAGCTTCTGGGTAAGTCTTGCAGTTTTTAGCTATGTTGTTAGATATATCTCTAATAAGCAAAAAGTCTTTTTAGACCGGTATGTCTTACCCGTTGGAGGTTCCTACGTGTATGTTCTTTTTAATGCTAACTTCACAGTTGGATCAGATCATAGCTTTCTAGTGATCTGTTTTCAATTTTCGCGTTAATACTCTCTTAATAATGTCATTTCTTTTAACAAGCCTTGTTCTTCCTTGTCCGTGAATATATGTATAATTAATTAATTATATATGTAGTTGTATGATGTTGATATTTACAAGGTTGCCATCTAACGGTAACAATAGTGCTAAATAGATCTAATATAAGACGAAATTTACTAGGGCTGTCCCGATTTCATTGATAACAATAACAGCGACACCGTTCAAGTGATCTCAGTCATTTCCAGCATAATAGTCTACTGTATTTTTTAACTTGTGTTTTCCTTTCCCTTACATTCTCATTTTGCTCGCAGCGACGATGTTCATTTGGAGCATCTCTATTTCTAATAAAACCGTTTGAAGTTTGCCACTCTCTATACATTCTGTTTTGCTATTTTCTTGTCCCACTCAGGGACTCTTAGAACCAAGAGCCATTTTCCTTTTGACTTTTCCATGTTGATTTTCCTTGGAAAAATAGTATGGTTTTTTTCTGGCTGCCTGAAGTTCATTAAACATGTTACATCTGCGCAGCTTCTAAAATGAATATGTGTTACAAAACATAATTTAGACATACAACAACTATCGCAGAGGAACTAGAGCTTAGTTTTAATGCAGTTAGCCCGTAAACAGGAGCTCACTTTTCATTTCGAAGCCAAAAATCAATGGCACGAGGTAACACGACTGGCGAGTCTGAATTTCATGCTTCACGTATGTAAAGAAAGAATAGAATTTATATATTCACAATTTAAAAAGGAATAGAAAAATGGAAATGATTTAGATATTTATGGTTACATATTGTAGTGGTATGATAGAGGTAAAGGTAGCAGAATGTATAATGTGATATAAGAAAATGTTACAAATGAGGAATTGTTTTTAGATATTAACTCTCATTGAAATTAACTCATAACTGAAAACTGCAAAACATTGCACAGATTCTCTAGTTTTAAAAACATTTTATAGAACAGTTTTTTTCAAAAATAGTAACAACGAAATTGTCCATTTGCGCCTCTTTTCTTGGATCACACTGTATAAAAATATATCTAGTAACATTAACTGTCAATACAAGAATCAAATACACGCCTGTTTAGTTTTATTACGATAGTGGTTGCTATTAACTGGTGTCTTCCTTGTTTATTAACTATTATACTGATTTTACGTTCAATAGACTGCCTATAACAACAAACTAATTTTATGGGTTAATTTAAGGATGAGGTTTCTGTACAAAGGGCTATCCACTGCTGTTGCCAAGGTTACTAAAGAGCGAGAAATTATAATTGCTAACAATAGGTGCGATTATGTAAGCACTACCGCTTGTTGTAGTTGTAGATATCTAATATCACAATGATAGTATTAATTAATTACATATTACGACACCATAACATTATTAATTTCGCAAGTCCTTGTTTCTAAACTAAAAAGAGTTCAGAAAATATAGAAATCTAACAATCCGCTTCAGGATTGTTGGAATTCTTATAGGCACATAATGCTGCAACCTGTTGTTTCAATATACCACATGTCATTCATAAATTTGTATTCTATTTCAAAGTAAACTATACTAGATAAAGAATGCAGAAAATAGGAATAGACATTATAATTAACAATAATTTCGCATTTCTGAAACCCTCTAATGTGCTTTCAAATTGCCATTCTCATTAACTTTTTTGGCAAACCACTCCTCTTTGCAACAAAAGGTTGACAGTAAAATGATTTTTTTACAAAATTGCTAAGAAACTTTTTTATGTAGCTTTTGTAAAACGACTTAATTTTTTCCCTCCATATTTAAATGATCACGTGAACGAGCAGTACTGAAGCATACTATAAAATACGATAGGTAAGAAGGCAAAGTTAGCGTCAAATTCATGGGAAAGAATTAAGAAAATGGAAGCGTCATTACTCACGTACCTTTACTTATAATTTAATCATAGTCAAGAGTATTCGTCCAAAAATAATTATAACTTCTTAATATTTCTACGGAGAAGTGAAAGTTTACTACTGAAAACGACACCAACAAATTACATCTTTAGGATGAGAGGTGTGAGGGCGTCTGGTGACCTAGCTGGTAACATCAATCAAAGCTGGGGAAGGAAGACAGGTGGGTCAGTGCTTTAGCTTTGGCGGGTCGGAGCGTCGCCCAGGCAACCGGCGTCCCGGCGCGTTCGATACCACAAGGTCACCCCGACCCAAGCACGCATAGGTTAACGCATTATAATCTAATCTACACGTAGTGAAAGCCCAGAAATTCATATAAAAGGTGTGTAAGAAAGTTTAACGGATTTTTTTTATTTCTGAAGTATTTCAAAATCATCTTGATTAATGTAATGCATGGTTACAGATAAATATCTACTGAGCACGTGTTACTACAATTTATTATTAAGAACTGAAATGTAATAGCTAATAGGAGATTAAAAAATTAATTATGGAAATTGATTATGTATTACTTTTTAGTTCTTAGAATTAGATGAGATTAAATTTCTAGAATTAATGAACACAAACCCCTAACAATAATATTTTAAAAATGAATAAATATTATAATAATAATAGTAGAAAGCAATTTCTATGATAGTAAAGGTTTTAGATTGTAGATTTAATAAATTCTTAAGGTATTAATTAAAAAGTTAAACCGTTTCAGTACTGATAAGATTAGACTTCTATTGATGAAAAACTCGTGATTTGTTGTATATGCTGTTATTATTCAATCCTTAACTGAACTCCCTTTTCTGTATTATAGCTCTCAATAATTTAAAAAAACTGATTTAGGTTTTGATATTAGATAAGAGATTTTATAACATTAATTAAAGATTATCACGTCATATGTTCTACGGTCTTTCTCAACTTATCACACTTCATTTATTATATTCGCGTTATAATATGTACATGTACCATAAATTTGATTTAGATAGATACATGCAATTACATCAAACAATTCAGCAGTTATCAATATTTACTACTATTTCAGATTCATAGTTAGTTTGAAACGGATATACTATAATTATCTAAATGTGGGTAAATTAGATATTGTAGTATTTATAATATTATATTTAATATAATGTGGCTTGTAAATCCGCCTGTTGAATATTCATATCCCTTTCATAAATATCTCTGTAGGTCCGTACTTAGAAATGCAAAACAAGCTCATTTTTTAATTATCATTTCCATATTTAAAAAAAGGAACTTCTGAACAGCTTTTTTCGTGTAAACAATTAGCCTCTTACTGTTAACAATTATTTCCAAAATCAATTTTTAAATAATTTAAATCGTGACTATTCCTATAAACAGGTGTTACGGTTGCGTTTTCTGGGAAAAAGTACACCTTTTACAAATAAATGGATAATTCAGTTACGTTAGAATTATTTTCTTATTAATTATAAATAGTCAAATGTAATATTAATACAAATATGTTATCAATAATTCTTTTGTGATCAAATGAACATTAAAATATAAAATAGTTCAGAGACATGTATCATAAGTAATGATTTATTGAATAAGGTCAAAGATGGATTTACGGAGTCGATACATAAAAATGTTAAGCATGACGTTTCCCTAAGCTCTGCTGTACTTAGTACCTGGATAGTTGTCAATTTGGTAACGATATAACCCGAAACCTAAAGCTAATAAATTATGCGGGATAGAGATATGTGATATCAGAAGATAAATGGATGGGGTACTTCGTTCATATAAACTAAAGCTCCTGTCTAGTCTACATTAAATAAAGATAAATAAAATTTTAATCTACCTTTGAAGTAGGCAATTCTTTTGAGCTTATAAACTGGTTATATGGAGATTTTTATTCAATTTTTTATCATGAAACTACATAAGTAAATATTAATTATAAATAAAACAGTTTGTCAGACTATTTACTCAATTAATTATTGCGAATAAATAAGAGAAAGATGTCAGTTCTTTTTTATGTAAATTTTTCTTAAAAATCAATCAAAATATAGGCACTTATAAGAATAGTTAGTTCACTCAGCATTTGCTATTAGTAATGTAACTATTTATCTGTTACTTACATACTTACTAATATAGAAGAAAATTTATTAGTATTTCAATTTTTAAATTGACAAGCTAGTGTTAGCCGCGACAACATCAAATCAGGATCGATAATTCATTAAATTTGCTTTCCGTCAGTCGTTTGCTCAAAACCTCCAACTAAATGGCTAAGTAAAAGGAAGTACCTATTTGTTAATAAAACTTATGTAATACTTTGACGAGAACTGTTTAATTGATAAACAAGCCTATGGAATTCATTCAAATTAGTTCGAAGAAGATTTTCTTACTCTTTACTGCGCCATCAAAATACTTCATTTAAAACTACTTCTCCATTTTAATGCTATTATATGTTATTTCTCCAGTGCTTCTACAAAATAACATGTTGGGCTCACTTTTATTAGGTTGTAGTTTTTATATCATTAATAGGAGTATCAAAATTCGTAGCTATTACGAGTGCCACAAACACCATTAGACGGATAAGCAAAGAAAGGACTTTGATTAGATTAGAATATCGGTCGAATATCCAAAACGACAAAAGAGATGAAGACATAACTGAAATAAAGAATAAAAGAGGGAGCAAGTTTCAAACCCAACATCCCTTTAGTACTGTTTCGATGCATTAGGCCGCTGATACATTAACTTTGCAGAAAAACAATTATTGATTCGTAAATTAATTAACTATGAGTTTACTTTCAAAGTTAAAGTTATTCATAAAAATGGATCTACAACATCAAATATTCTAAAATCTTGTGGAGAATTTTGTTGATAGACTACTTGAAGCATGATCAGTAACAACTATCTAATAACTATTATTTATTAAAAGGTTAAAAAACAGATTGTCAGGTTCAAGCTTTAGTTTCTCCAGTGGAATGCTGCTGTCCATAAGAACTCTGTTTCCATACACTATAGTAGTAACATAAATCGCTGAGTACATAATGAACAGGACCGGCAGCTCCAAGTTGAAATGTAAAGTTACTGTGCAACATTCAAATGCTTATTTTAAATTAGAGCTTTTTTTTGAAATACCACGAACAGCTTACAAGACGTGTATTTAACAATGTGGCTCGTCCACAAAAACTGCAGAACTGATACCCTCCCAGAAACTTTGATAAAGCAATATAAAACACTATTATCAGCCAGATTTTAGTAATAACGCTTGACGGTTATTTCCTATAGAAATTAATTCTTTAATTAAAAATCATCAGATTATCTACGACGCTGCTGATTTACTTTTTCCATTCATTGTGTACCAATTTAATAGTTGTGCATTTCTTAAATTTGCAAGATTTCGTTTCTTATGCACTAATAAGATTTGCATGGTTTTAACTTGACTCAATTCCGTTGAAGAGTAAATACCCTACTTCAAGTGAGAAAAAAAGATGATCCCTTTCAAATGGTCGTATTACAATCAAGTTGGAAAATACTGAACCCCTACATTGATATGTCTGTAAACGGTATTAAATGTTTTATGATGTTGATTTGTATCTACACCTCAAAAAAGTCTTAGTTTTTTCAGTAATCTACTAATTTCAAATTTAATTAAATTTGAGTATCAGTCTGTAAGGGATGAAAAGACTATTGTAAGTTTGTCTAAACCATTGACGATAAAGACCTAATGAAATCTGAAACGACCAAAATCGCTGTTTGGTTCCCCTTTACTTAAGTTGGAGTTAAAGATTGATACATAGTCGGAAGACAAGAGGCTCAAAGAGTCAATCTCTAAAGACCTATTTCTAAGTTGATCTTTTCAATATTAGAAGTATCAAGTCTCCACAGACCTGGTCTACTTTGCTTCATTTTCTAAGTTGCTTTAGGAATTGCGCCAAAGAGTCTGAGCAAAATTCATCAAAAGGTAATCAAACATCAAACTGACGATCCCGTTTAGTAACAATAATTTCCAACTGAGCTTCACAGATCTAAAAATATCGCTCCGTATTCATTGAACAGAAATATCAACGGCGTGAAGCTTTGAAGATCTCATACATTTAAATAATTAAAATACATTATTTGTAGCTGTGGAGAATTGCTCTTCTAAGAAGTACGACTCTCAACGAAACATAACTCCAATCGATACTACAAATCAGTTGAAAGGTTGATCGAAAAGCAGGGCCCCTGTAAGAGCATTAGTCGCCCGCGGGCAAGCCAAGTATTTGCACTCCTAACTAAGAGCAAACACATAATTATGATACAGAGTACTCAAGAAGCAATGCATAAATTCCATAAAAATTTAATAAAATTCTTTTGGGGAAAATGCTTGTATATAGATTTTACTCTAGTTTTTTCAATATTTAGAAAGTATTATACAGGGTAGCCCAAAAAGCTGGACACATTACTATTTTTTAAACGAATCACTATGTGTGTGTTTACATTTCTGAATTCTGTAAAAAATTCTAGACATATTTAATGTAACATATGTAACAACTGTTTCCAAAATATTGACATCTAAAATTTGACATCTTTTTCAATTCCACTAGCTACAGAATCCAAACTTAACAAGGGGAGGGGCCTTCCGACCATGCTTGAGGAATATTTCTGGCTACGCCACTGAGTAGAGCGGCTTGAATTTTCCTATTTTAATTTTTTAATGATCTTCTAAGATTTATCGTGTGGTATTAATCTTTGATCTGACTGAGAATTGAACCACAAACTGATGTCAGAAAATAAATCATAATAAATAGTAAAAAAACTAAGGCAGGAAAGTAACGGGTGTTCAAATACTTATCCGTTTGGGTGAAGTTGGGCTTGGTCTGAAAACTAGGAGTCTAGAAACTCCGAGGTTAAATTAGTCTCAGGCTCACGTTGTAGAGCCAAAATCAAAGATCAAGAAATAAGTACTCCCTTAGAAATGAAAGCGAGAACGTAATAAATATAGGTGCCGGTGCGCTATACTTGGCAACATTGACTTCCATCGACATCACACTGGTCCGAAATCCAAAATTTCCGATCGAATCAATACGCTTTTCAGTGTGTTAATGTATAATGTTGGAAATTCGGCAACAAACGTTCTAAATACCGTAGAAAATGATACTGAAGAGACTTTTAGTTTTAACAAAAACTCATCCTCTCCTAAGGGTGTTTCAGAAATATTTAAAATATTCTAGATTTGGAGCAAATATTGTTCGTACTGTAATTAATACATGCTGGAAAAATATTTAATATTCAACAAAAGCATCCTCCTTTTTTAGGGTAGTTAAGTTAAGCAAAAAGCTACCATTCAAATAAATGTCAGAAAGTTATTTTTTTGTAAGTTTCGGACCACTATAGTGTTATGTGGGATGCTAACAGTCGCGCTTCTAACAAAAATTAAGATTATTCTGTTGGACGCAAATGGACGCAAAATATATTTCGATGTATATTTGCACCAAATTTCTGACAATAGTAGTGGGCTTACATTTATTACAAATACCGTCAAAATAGGTGTCTCAATTAAATCGTTTAAAGATCATTCTTAAAGGTTACAAGACAGTTAATTCCACACTTGTATAGCCTAAATAATGGTTTAAAACACCATGCAAATTATTTTAAGCGAAACATTTCTTAAAATAGTTTAAAGCCCACGAAAAGTGTGAAATTTATCAACAAAAAATACATTTTGAATATTTCTTCTATTTTCTATTAGTTTAAGAGGGCGTCACGGCTTTCAACGTGATGTATTGCACAAAATCACTAGCTTAAGGTGTGGGCCATGTCATGGTTGATATTGCCATTAAACATTAAGAATTTTCCAAGCAAATGAAAAATTCATTTCGATTTTGGACCAGTGTACGACGCGACGATCGAATCGGTTCTTAGTTCTATTTTCTATTCAAGTTGAGATTAGTAAACGATTATTTCTTTAAACCAATTTTAAGCCATAGAAAAATTACACTTTTACGCATATTATGGTTATGTCATCATATAAGGGTCAAAATGCTCGCAGACTCTAACCCTGCGTTTGGAGTTGGCCATGACTTGAAACACATCTGTGATTTTCTTAAGTTAAGCAAAAAGCTACCATTCAAATAAATGTCAGAAAGTTACTTTTTTGTAAGTTTCGGACCACTACAGTGTTATGCGGGATGCCTAACAGTCGCGCTTCTAACAAAAATTAAGATTATTCTGTTGGACGCAAATGGACGCAAAATATATTTCGATGTATATTTGCACCAAATTTCTGACAATAGTAGTGGACTCACATTTACTACAAATACCGTCAAAATATGTGTCTCAATTAAATCGTTTAAAGATCATTCATAAAGGTTACAAGGCAGTTAATTCCACAGTTGTATAGCCTAAATAATGGTTTAAAACACCATGCAAATTATTTTAAGGGAAACACTTCTTAAAATAGTATATATATGTTATATTTAGGGCAACGTACATCTGACAACTGACAACTCCAAACGCAAAAGTTTTCAAACACACGTGTAAATTGTTTCTTAGTACCGAGAAAATCAGTTCTCTGGGCCTACAGCCTCGTGTGCTATACTTTTTCTCGTGTGGCGAAATGTGACAACACATATGTGCCACACAAAATGTTATGCAATACTTCTTTGTAAATTATATTGTAATGTTTAGACCACTGGTCAGTTATGATTTTTAACCCAGTAATCAGTTATGAACATAGGTGGGATTGCATCAGCAACAACAGGATTGCACATATGAGCACGTTAAAATTTGCTGATTTAAAAAAGTCAATACTAGTGAAATCAGTTTCTCGCAACATTTCAAGGTATTTACTTTTTGCAGATCTTTTTCATTGTAGGTTCCACACACACACTCAGAGCTTGCACTAGTAATGTTCGTGAAACGAGAAATACTAAAAGTGCCCAGCAACCTATAAAAGCTGGAATAACAATGTAATAAACATATGAGAAAATGTTTATATGCACTTCTTAGTAGAGGAACTGTGTATTGATTTCAGCTTAAACCCTTCCATAATAAAATTCTACCAGCCGCCACTATTTGTAAAAAATGTATGTATTTTATAATAATAAAGGTTTTATCTCCATCAACCCTTCAATTGTTTTACAAATTTATTATAAAGATTTATACATAACATTATCATAAATAAAATGTGATATTGCAAAATATTTAAGATTAGATACGATATTTACATATAATTTTTGTTTCGAAAACTCAGTGTACGGAAAGACTTGTTTTTATGACATCTTAACAAAATCACTGAAACGATAATGTTGCATTTGTCAACTGACATTAAAATTGACCCAGATGTTACTTACGATTGGACAACACCCAAATTGCTAGGTGTGTACGCAACATTACCTTATTACCCATAAATTATTTGTATTTATGTGTGTCCTGCATTTACGGAAAAACCTTCAACTAAATTATTGTAATGTCAAAAGACATCACAAGAAATATTTAGAACAAATGAAACTCTTTAAAGTAGTGCTAATAAAATATTCATATTAACTTATTAAATATGAGTTAGGAACAGTTTGTTTATTATCACACGATTCTGTTTGCATTACTAAGCTTTTTCTATCTATCCCCTACTTACTGGAGTTGGCATTATAAATCAGTAAATTAGTATTAAAAAACAAGATTAAGTGTCTTTGAAGTTATATGGCACAACCGAGAAAACTGAAACTTCAAAAGACAGGTGGACATTATAAAAACTGTTACAAAAAAAAGGATCTTAAAAAAACCATTAAAATGTTTAAAATTCCGACAGTTTTAAGGTTGCGTACACGTTTCAACACTAAAATTATGACGAGCAAAGCATTCTTGACCTCTTAAATGAGGTATGTGTTATGCAGATTCACATGTGTTGATAGACCACCAACAAAAACCTCCCTAGGGAAATGTGGATTTATAGTTTCATCAGGTGACAGCTTAGAAAGTAGGGGTTGATAACTAGTCCCCACATTAATAGCTAAATAGTTATTTAGTCATTAATGTGGGGACTAAATATAAAAAATATACCTAGAGCATAAAGCAAGCAAAAATTACTTTAAATAACAAATAAAAAGTAAATTATTGCGTGGAATTATTGATTTGACTTCTGAAAAAAAAGCAAAAACTGCATTTATTCTTTTCATACTAAAATTCTGCCTGTACAACCTTCTGCAACAACAAGAACAAAACACTTTTATTTCCTTGTCCTGAATATATCACATTTTTGCATTCTGATACTTTATATAATTCATTTTAGTGATCATAAAACTGAATATAATGTACCAACACGGTTTCTACCAACTCAACTGTTGATTTATTTATGTACTTTTCATTATCTCCATTTGCCATAAATCTATTATAGTACCCATGCATGTAAGCTGTGTGAATCGCAGCTTTCAATTTTGTTAGAAATTAACCCGAAAGAGTAAATACCTGAAGGTAAAATTATTGTAAGCTGCAGTTTTAGTAAGAAACACCTGCGCTCTTAAATCACTTCCTGAAATTCTTCTGCATGAACTTTTCAATGAGCTGCTTTTTATTGAAGATGTTATTTCAGAATTAGCTTTACCTTAGACAACTAAAACAAGTATAGTTTTTTTTTAACTTAAAGACATTTTAATTTAATCTTCGATGTATGACATAGAGCTGAATTATGAAAGTTTCTTCATTGTATGCTACCCATACATAAGATATCATAAACTCCAAAAAGGATTAAACTTTACCCAAAGCACCAAGTGCGTTTTCAAAATATTTTTATGTTTTGAAACGTGTTGTTCAAAAATACTGAAACAGAACGGAAAGATGGCCAATTCAATAGTGTAATTCACCATAGTAGATAGATCTCGCTTTTAACATTGATTTGGAAACCGTTCAAACACAGACTTACTTTCGTTTAATAAGAGTCAGAGTAAGTAACACTGTTACAGTTTATTGTTTCATCACATTCTTGCCTTCCAAAAAAAGATTTACTATTAATGTAACGTTTCTGATCGACACAATACCTCAGTTTAGGGTTAAGACAGTCAATTTGTGACTCGTCATCTCAAAAATGTTGAAACCCTATTAACTATAAACTGCGTGTAGCATCATCTTAGTGAAAAAAATGTCATAGCAAATCGACAATCAAAATAATCTTTCTCTACAGGATCAGGATTATGAGACGTAGCATAAAGTATTAATTCAAACACGACAAGATGGTATGAAACACGATTATAAATGATGACTGTAGGGCTATGGGAATATGGAGGACAAATGGTGGTAGATTTCTTATCTGTTTAACGACGTTGATAGAGTGTTCACAAGGTACGAATTTAAACCAGACAAGAGCGCGAGAGCTAGGATTCTGAGCATTTGTGCTACACTACATGAACAGGGTGCCTTTTTTGCAAATAAGCTGTTCCATCCACATCTGTTCTGACTGATCAACTATCTGATATAATCCAATGGCTTCCACGTAATTCTGCCTTTCTCGAGTGCTCGATGGATTTTTTGCATGTTCATAGCTACTTACTTACTTACTTAGATATAACTCTTCAGAACTTAACATGAAGAAGAGGTGCTAACCATACCTAAGCGAAGGATTTAACAAAGATACGGAAAAAAGCAAGAATAGAAAAAATGATAGCCCAATATGTAAATTATGGCAGAAACAAAAGTCTGTTCTTTCGTCTTTATGCATCCTTAATCAGTGTCGCTGTAGCATTTCTTTTAGATAGACAATCTTATCAAGAAGAAATATTCCTCGATACGCCAACTACAGGTAAGTATTTAAAATTTTGGGTAACGGTATATCATTACCATCATCGAGAACAAATATTAGTTATAAACACGCGTAGTATAAAGAAAAAGACAAAAGAATGTGTATATGTAATGTTTATTTTTACAAAACCCTATGCTGGCAAAAACAGCTTATTGTATTGTAGAATATCGGCTAAAAGGTCATTCAATGAAGACAATATAGATTAAGTGTTTCAGGAGAACAATTAATCTTAAACATTTCAGTACCGCGTCTAAGTAGTGGAAAGAGCGTAGTAATATCAATCAGGTGGATGACCGTTGCAGACTCTAACTCCATCAAGACTCGCAGGAAAAGAAATATTAAACCAATTAGTCTATCAAGAAACAAGCTTTGGTTATCAACAAAACTGATAAAGACAACCTGATTCCTTATTAAACACACTTATTAAAATGTCCTTAAATCTTTTTTTATTTTAAATTAACATACATAAAAATAAAGAAAGAAATCTTGAAAACCCTCTCAGACAATAGGTGCATTCTACGACTTGTTTAGTTGTTTAAGTCTTCCTCTCTTGGGAACTCACTACATTACTTTCTTAATTCGTATCCACAGTAAAAAGGAATAAATAACATACGGAAACAACGAATTCAAAACTGGAAGAATAAGGAAACAACGAGTACGCAATAATTTCTTTAACGTTTCCTTTTACGTAGAAGAAAACTCAATAGAAGGCAAGCTTTAACAGAGAAAAAAAACACCCTAAGGAATCTCGTCTCCAGAGATTTGCCAAATGTTATGATGTCTAATATTTTAAGAGAGGCGCTTTAGGTTACGAAAGGTCTATTGTCAAGGGACAAATTCAGCGGTGCCTTTCACTTTTAACCGTCTCCTCGTTTCATTGATAAGTATAACAAACTTATCTGACAATGTCGTTTATTTAATTTAAGAGTATTCCCGAATTACAGCTTAGTACGTCGTTGCTAATTGTATACATTGTTTTACGGCTTAATGATTTGAACGGAACTTTTAAACAAAGTTGTACATTAATTTAAACAATTCGTCAAGATTTAAACCCAGGAATGGGCAACAAGTTTAAATTAACATTTTAAGTATCTTTTCTCGTCGTTTTCAGGAGAGAACAAAGCTTTTCATATCCTGACTGCAAAGGAAATGTGGACCGTAGGGTTGTCACCCTTTCAGATATTACGGGAGAAGGATGACACCACAGTTAAGGTTAATAATCACAGTTGGCCACTACGACGGACATTCACGTATATATGTATATCCCCAGTTAACTACCTGCGGTTGCTTAGTAATTTGGGTCAAATTTTAGACTAGTGTCAAGTGTAGTTACTTTTCCAAATTCTACAAGTGATAACAATTAAAGTTTAGTGGAGAGGTTCTATGACAAATTTAATAATAATTTATTTTTTTAATTACGAAAAAGCTTGATAAAAACTAACTAGTGAATTGAAGAAAAATATTCTTGGTAACAGTGAAACAAAATTGCTTTCTGTAAAAATAGTTTCGAATACAGAATTTCAGTCGTGTTTTCATTTTATTATAACGAAATTAATTCTGTGCATCCTTTACGTAACAACTGCATCGCTTATAGAATTAGAAACAGAAATCTTAAGCATTGGGTGCGTACATCCGGTAAAAGTGGAACGCAGTCAATACGTCGTAAGGTAAGCAGCGCAGTGGTACAGGGTCGCCGTGTGTCATAGGGCGATTTGTTTACCTCATGCGTAAAATTTACACTGACACAATTTCATTAAAATGCTACTTCTAATTTTTTATGTGACGGTAATTTCCAAATAACATATTCCAATATATAATTGTACCAATTAATAGCAAGATAAGTGTTCTGAAACAATTTTAATTTTAATAATTGTAATTAACTTAATAAAAACAACTTTTTTTTAATTACCTGCTTTACACAACTAAATTAATTTTCTGTTCATTATAGTTGTGTGTTCCTACTATTTATTTCTAATAAAAGATGTTACCCGTGGACATTCTCTTACAAGGCTAACGAACAATATACTTTTTATTACCTATATCTACCCTTGGTAACCCTACATGAACAATTTGAAACGAGATTTGTAGATTATGAGGGTAAAACGATAAAACAGTAGTAGGTAGCTTCAAAGTTTGAGACACTGCAAGATGTTACAATGCCTTCAACGTCGTACTATAAGTTTGACTAAATCCCAAATGGGCTATATGCTTAATTTGGTGGCAACAGCGCTCAAGTTGTACGAGCATGTGAATTGACAAATTTGGGAAAAATATGTTACTGTTACAAGTTCCAAGGATATGTCAGCGGATATTATCGAAGTTGGAAAGATTTACTTTCTTGAGGAATTTCGGCAGTTTATATTAACATAATTCCGCAATAAAGCGGACTGGTTGCAATGTCGTAATAAAAACTTGAAATTTTAAAGTAAAGCAAGTCTTAATGCTTGTATGGTTTTCATTTTAAAGTGCATCGTCTAAAATGCATTTTATTTCATTTTTAACGAAATTCACATCATGCGTCATTTAACTTAGAAAACAAGTTAATAACTATGTAGATGCGACCTTTTGGCTTAATATAGAACACTATTATTCTAAAGCAACCTACATGAACATTGTAAACATAATTTAACCTTTTGTAATACTAAATCCATTTGTTATTTTATTCTAATTCCTTTAACTGTGGGTAATAAGTAGCTTAAATCTTAAAACAAGAAGGCTATTGAAGCTTAGGAAACTGTAAAGATACCGCAATTTAATCCCTACTCATTGACTTTCGTATTACTTTATAAACACAAGGTTTGCCCTCTTTTACTTCATATTACACACATGCTGTATTGAGATTATAAAAATTAATTTCTGTAGGGAAATCATTTACTGCTCTGACCGACAATTAAATCTCATAATATCCACTGCCCAGTGCTTTCTATCAAACTGTTTGTCCCTTATAAACTTTTTTTGTTCCTTGGGCAACTCTTTTGTTGGTTGTTTCTTTTCTTTTCAATCAAGAAAAGTTTGAGTAAGAAGCTTTATATATATCCTGCAGATTATTAACGGCTATAAGTAAGTAAATCAAAAATAAACCTAACCTCTTCCTAGCAGTAAATTTATCCTAACATAACTAAAAGCATTAACTTAACGCAGCTATCTAGAAATTCAAGCGAAGCAAACCCCATCTAACCTAACATAACTCATTTTAACTCTATGCATCTTAATCTTATAAAGAGGAATCGAAGCTATTTATTGTCAATAAAGCGATATTCTTTTTCTTTCGTGAGTATTTTTGTTCTATCTGTAAGCTGCTGCATTTGGCGCGCTTTTTAAACGTCTTACTGCTTTACACCTCTGTGTTATATTCTCGTATTTCATAAAATTTGAATTTTTCCAGCATTTTATTATTATTTAACTCTTATGCTAAATGTTTCTATAGAATTAAATAAACTCTAAACCAACTAGATTATCAACAAATTATGCCATCCTATAATAAATAAATTGCATCTTTACAGAAAATTTATAGCCGTTCACTTACAAGAGTACAAAGAATAGTAATCTAAAATCAGTTTTTTCAAAATGGGCCTGCCGCATTCAATTGTTTTAATCCGAACCAATATTATGGACAGTCAAAGCTCGTCGTTCTTATTCTACGTTTTACAACGATATAGTATGAATAATATTACTCTCATTTTGAGTAAACAATAAACAAGATCCTGTGTGACTTTATTATTGGAGATGAGAATTGAGAATTAATTGTGAAATTTAACCCAACTGTACCAACTGCCCAAAATGATTAAATATAAATATTGTGATACTTAATACACAAAAATGAAGATTTAATAGATGGGAATTATTAAAAAAGAGAGGAATTGATATTGAATTACATATTTGAGGAATATATTTCAGCTAAAGCCTCGAAGAGGATATACGAAGGTTTATCATCTTTAGATTTGAGAGATACAATAAAGATGACTGCAAGTATTTCTAGTATCCGCATTGTGCTCGGAAGATCACAAAAGAATATTCACTATAGGCGCTGCACTAAAACAGTAACCTTGGCTACTACGAAACCAGTGTATAACACAGTGAGAACGATGCTTGCCGAATACATTTCCAATAAATACTTTATGTGTGGGCAGTAATAAGTGGAGGCACTCATAGAATTGATGTCATGGCTATTGACAGAGCAGATGATGCACGTATTCTAGTATCAGAAATAAGAAAACTTCAATACAAGTGTTATGCCTACCCAAATTTTTACAAGAAAAGATTTTCTTTAATAATTCTGTAACATCTTGTGCTATAGTAACGAAATTTGGATGCGTGCATCACTTATTAAGGCCTTTATTTATACTTGATTTATATAAACTGGTTTGAAAGCTAATGCAACCATTAGATAGCCTGTAGTTCAATTGTCAAGTCGGAAAAACGCATCTTACCTGGAAATAATTAGAGGATCTGCGAAACGTTTCGCGTTTGGTAGGTCTCGAGGTCCCAAATTAAGTTAAGTTTTCGACCTCGAAATCAGTGAAGAAATTTCAAAAAAAAAATTCAAAATAGCGAAGAAGAAGAAAAAGAAGAAGATAGTAACCGTTCTTTCTGCAATAAAAGTAGTTATGTGTAAAAATGAAGAGGAATAAATTTCTCATAAACCATGTGCTATTTATGTTTTAAAGAATTGAGAGATAACTCGAGACAATGCGATGAAGGTAGATACTTTGCATCGCCTACTTCACATTTATTATTTACATTTCAATGTACCCAGATGGACTTTTTATCGGTAACTAAGTATGACAAGTATGCAGTAGAAGAACAAAGTCTGGCTAATCTAGTTTTTTAAAAGTTACAATTATCTTTCGGAAGTTCTTGACCTGTCTTCAAAATAGTTACTTTGTTAGTCATAAATTATTTTTTTAATAGTAATTTATACGCTACATTAAAATGATGAATGCAAAGGTAGGCGACGCAAAGTACCTACCTTCATCGTACTCTTCCCAGTTATCTACCAACATTTAGAAAAACGAATAATTTAGTGCTCTCGATTTTTTTGCATAGAACTATTTTTATTCTAGGACGCGCTGTTTTCGATATATTTGCAGAAAACCAATTTGCCATCATTTTGAATTTTTGTTTCAGTTTCGCTACTGAGTTCCAGGTGACAAAATTAATGTTTTTGGGAGCCCCAAAATCTACCAAACGCAAACGTTATTTCCATATAAAACTACTTGACGACTGGACTATTGATTCATAAGGAAATATCTTAATCTCTCCAGTTGCTTTCGTAAACATGACCGTTTTTTGGAAAAACTTCAAACACTAGTTCGTTCACAGTTCCCTGTACCGAATTTAAATTAATCTAATGATAATGTCCCTTGAGATAGATCAGTACTTATAGTATCTCTACAAAGACATAGTGTATAACGGCCGACCACATTAAAATTCATTTCTGCTGTGTAGTTTCTTTTTATTTTCACGTTCAGTAGCTCATTGTAATCATATCTAGGATATCAAAACAGCTCTTCTTAGGAGCCAATCTTCTTTGATACAATAAGCCAACCAAAATTCCTTTGATATCGCTGATACCAAGAGATGTTTATTTATCTCAAGATATCTGCACTAAATATAGCTCTCGGTTATGGCTCGAAAACATCTTATATTTATATTTTCAAAAGGAACTTCAGTAGATTCCTTAGGACTATAATTAAGTTGGGGAAATTCATTAGAGAAAGTCACATCGGCGTCGACATCTATTTTCCAAATTACCAACCAACTAGAAAAATATTAGAATTTCCCTTAATTACTGACTTCAATGCAACAGATGTTCCAAGTCCTTTTAAGTTGAAAAAAAATGCAAAAAAGATGTTTGTTTATTATCATTACGAAGTTTGTAAAATCGACATGCGGTAAATATTTGCCTTGGTAGTCGTTTCTATTGTTAATTCGTCTTCACAAACACATAATTTCACAATATACCTACGTCCTATTGAAACATTTACTAATTTTAAAACAACTACAAGGACTGTTTACATATTTTATGTATTTATTCACAGTGGTATGACAAAAAAAAGGAATATCTCCAAATTCAGACAGCTTTCAAATATGGATAAGTCGAAATGATCGATGTGACCAAAAGGATAAAATGGAACAAAAACAAAGCATTGTTTAAAAACAATTGTTGTGTGATTAACATATTCTTTTATTTTGCAGGAATTATGTCACTAAATATATTAAATATTAATTTTTATTATATCAACAATGAAAGTATAATTAAGCAATAAAATTCATTAGTAAATATCAATTGCTTCGATATTCAATAGAAAGGATACATTGTTTAAATAAAAGAATTACCTTATATGAAATGGCTCATTTCCATACAATATCCAACATATGTGTTTCATCTCTTAAAGAACTTTTGAGACCGGAGGACCTCATACAGGTCAAAGTGAAAGCCGACTCCGAAATCCGCAATGTTGCATAATTACATTACGCATGCACCTACATTGTAGTAATCACATTGCTATATTACGTGCTGCCGTAATACAGGTTGTTGTTGTGTTAAGCCGTTTAAACATTCCTACTTATTCATATAAAGACATCATGAATCAGATTTAAATCAGGATAGGAAATGCCGGTTGTTAGCAACGATTATTATTATCGAGACGGATTTGTATGTGTTAAGAAAATGAAGAACACTAATTTTGATTGTTTTAAAAATTTTTAGCTTTTTTTAAATAATATTTTTGTATACTATTAGAAATCATTACACTAGAAGATATGCATTTTGACAAATACTAATATGCAGGGCAGGGTTATAAAGTGAGATTGGCAAACGCAATCTTTCTTTACCTCTTCTGTTGTTATTAATTTATCTTCAGCTGATTCACACTAAGTTTAAATGCCTAAAAATCCGGTCCTTTTTAAGAATGGCTTTAACTTTCTCGTTATTAATGCTTATATATGAATAAATCAGATCTTTAAATATTGTCAGTTGACTAAAAATATTCTTCTTCTATAATAAATAAAGATTGCACGTAAATAATAAATCCCCTATTGAAACAGCTTGTTAGAGAAAATAGTGAAAAAGCAAAATGTCTAATGAGCATACATACAAAATAACACTTTTTGCAAGATAGAAATAACCCACATGTTTATCACTCAATAATAGCGCAGGAGAAAAGCTTAAAAAGACTTAATAATTGAAACATGTACAAAAATACACACTAAATCGAACAAACACTTCATTATCAGATCTTTTCCACTTCGTTTCCAATAAGAACTTGATTGAGACTTGGACGAGCTATCAGAAGTTTTCTTTTAAAGGGGATGTTACTTGTTACCTGCTAGGAGTGATGTTAGTGTCTATACTTGGTTATTTTTGGATTCCGTTTTTATATTATTTCTAGATACTTAAGTGATTAATTTCATCAAGATACTACTTTTAGTTGATGAAAAAGAATGTGGTGCGTGGTAGTCTGTCATGGATGTTTTCAATCTATCTAATAGTTTATCAAAAAATGCTTTAAGGATTATATATGATATGGAGTACTCTTTGTCTACAGAAAAGTTTTTATACTTAATGATGGATATATTGATAATGATTTTTCTTTTATTAATTCCACCGCTAACAGTATCAGATATTTTTATTATAATATTCTGAAACATAAATTGTCATTAGCAGATATAGAAAATCCTCCATCGAAAAGTTAATTTGGAATAAGAAAGTTCATTCATACATCAGAAATATCTACCAATGTTCAGTACAAGAGACCTGTTGAAAGCTTTTATGTTACCGATATTGATTATTCCATCAAAAGCAAAGCTGCTAGTTAAAGAAAATATTAACTGAAACTATCTACATTTGTACAAGCTCATTGTTACAAGAGAGGACAGAACCTTTCCTAAAACAAAATTATGGAACAAGAGTGTGTCAAAGCACGAAAGGCATAAGACCAACTGTAGGATTAGATACGATAAGGAGATAAGTCATAAAATATTTCCTAGTAAAAAGACCGCTAAAGGAAAATCCTGCCAATAAGCCATTTCAAAAACTTAGCAGGTTATTAATTGTAACTACTTATTACATTATTTCCCTTCGCGTTGCACTCTGACTCCACTAGTGTACAGAACTTCTCAATTATTGGCTAATTATTATCACCTAATTCAAATTTTCATCTTCATACTCGAAGGTTAAATCTTCAGCTAGCCTGTCCCAGGCTATACTTGTTTCTTATGTAGTGTTTCTATTAAATCATAGGCGGTCAGACACCTAAACTATAAATTTTTTTTCAAAAGTTTTCTAGATTTGTTACAAATTGAATCTGCTTTATACCGGTTACAAGATTCATGATCCAATAAAGTCTGATAAACTTCTTTACAAAAGCCTTACAGCCAATATCAACTGCACTACTTATTACATGTAATAATCTTCCTTTCTCTATTATATTCCAATCATTTAGCCTACAATACGCAACATTGTTACTGACCATTTTCCTATATATCAATGCAGCGTAGAGGAAAATTGATCTAATTCTTCCACAATACACTTCCAGCATGACTTACGTTTTCCTACAAACCACCATTGTCTTTTGGAAATCGCTGTAATGCCCTTTAACTCAAACACTTACAGTATTCAATACAGAGCAACTATCGATCAATTGTGATTCATAGATATTTAATGCATTGGTGCATGTTAATAGCTGTTTGCCTAGAATTTTAACATCGGTTCTCTTCGTGCCTCTTTTCTGTTCACCAACGTGCACTGTGTCTTCTCAATATTGTATACAGACTTATTTCGCGACACTTACAAGTACCTGGTGTTTCCTTCTACTTAGATCTCTCTCTCTCTCTCTCTCACTTGATCTTCTTGAACAAACAAGATCATGTTCATCACTGACAAGTCGCCTGATGTTCTCCATTTCTTCAAATGTGGATCTTGTGAAAAAACCGTATCAATATCTTTAGGTATCCCGCCACTGTTAATTTCTCCAGCTTATTCTTCGTAGTTCATTGTTATAATAGGAGTTTCTCCAAATAAAAATAAAAAACTAAAAATTAGAAAACCAAGAATAAGTGTGTGTTACGATCACATGTCTAAAAGTCAACAAAATTCTCAAAACAGTTAAATTGAAACAATATAAAGCAGCATAATACCAAAAACGTCATAGAATTCAAAAGACAGTAAAGCAATCATAAAAAAGATTAAATCAAACTTAAATCATATCCTCATCTTCAAGAACATAAAACTAGATATTTTGAAGATACGATTGAGAATCAGAGGATTGACAACAATTGCACAGATTAGCCTTGTTCTACTTAAATGAGCTATATCTCAATGTTACATGCTACTGATGAGTTTTATGATATATCTATAAGCTATGTATCTGCATTAAGTTTTTAAGCTTAAGAATAGAGAAAAATCTTTAGCCATAGAAAAAAATCAGACCTAAGTGTGCAAAGTTTTTTTAAAATGATTTGTGACTGAAACGAAAAGGCTGACCTTGATATTTTATTCAACAAGCCAAAAGTGAAGAACTATCTAGAGTTCTACAATAGACTATATTTTAGGAAGAATCTTTGATGGAAGATGACTTTTCGGTGAGATGAAATACCCCTCCATATTATCCACCTGATAATATACTGGTTCAAGGGTAAATATGGTTTACTTAAAAGTCTAATTTAAATCCCACACTAAAACAATAAAGGTCAGAATTAATAAGTTTTTTTGGTAAGTCCGATTGCGTAATTATGATAAGCATCAAAGATTTTTACACACTCGAAGGTATTGTTGAATTTCTAGCCTAAAAAACCATAGCCGCGTATTGGTTATAGCTAACTTCGAGAAGATCTACTAATAGTGCACTAATACGTGTTGCTCATCTGATACTGCGTATCATTTCATCACGCAACTTTAAGTAATTGTTGATCGCTGTACGAAGTCTTGAGTACAATATTAGAGTAGTTCTATAGGTCTACTTTAGCTGTAAATCAGTAGCATAAAAGTTTTTCTGCTTGGTAAAATGTATTTTTCAAATGAAATGAGCTTTTATTAAAATCAAATTCAGTTTAAAAAATTGCTAGACTCAAAATACCTGTTGAGTCTAATCTTTAATCTTAAAATTTATTCTTACGAAAAAGAAAAACTGTCACAGATGGTTGTTGTTTTAATGGAATTTTCCAGACGTCGGAAAACTGAAAACAATTTGGAAAGAGAAATGGAGATTGAGAAGATTAGGACTTGTTTGTGATGATTATGTACTGTATGTATGTTCTGGTAAGGATCAATTCAATTACTCTAGGAATATCTACTATGCCTCATGTTAGCAAATTAGTATACTTTGATATAAAATTAGGACCAAGTAACATAGTTCTGTACATTTCATAATTCTAAATAATTTAAAAAAAAAAGTATTTGTGACCCCTCTATACTAGATACCTACATTATGTGTCGACAAAACTGAGTACTTCTCTTTTTCTTCTTCTTCATTAAATAAAAACTCAGTCTTGTTGATTATGCCATACCGTCCATACAGATCATCTTTCTACTGCTTCCACTGCGATAGAAGTGACTCCATCTCCAAATGTGTAACTTGTTGTATTAGATATCAGATACTTTGCTGTAGGTAGGTTATCCTTTGTGCAACGTCTTCATAAAACTTGTTTTGTGCAACGTGTGTCAAGGTGTGTATGTGGTTAAGGGTTTTACCAGTAGATTCGACAGAAAATTAAGCAATTTCATGTAAACGATGAAGCTAAAAGGATCTTCAACTGTTTTGAAGAAATAATAAAATAAAGTAATTATTCTTAAAACATAAAAAATATATTGAATCCATGTTTAATCATTACTTTACTGTAACGTGACCTTCAACGGCAATAATAAGAAATGATTTTCGTGTAATTTTGGTAATTCATAAAATTTATCACACTAATTGGAACAATAGACGCTTTACATTTTTATTATCATGAAAAATTCAGAAATGGTTTATTGTTAGTCGTTCTTACCGCAAAAATATAAACATTATTTATAGATATTATTGTTACTAAAAAGTATTTTCATAATTAAATATGAGAAAACCTATTGGGTTACAGACGAAATTTTGTCAATATTCTTAAGTGCTTCCTTATCTTGCTCAAAAAATTAACATGTGGGAGATTATTATTGCTTTTTAATATTATAAACCTTATCGCCGAAATTAATAAATTTTGATCGCCCCATTTAACTGACAAGGCATACAAAGGGTATATTTGAACATCTCACCTACGTAATTATCATTGTTATTTATTTTCTTTATTATAATAATTTTTAATTTACAGGATACAGATGTTCTGAAAGGCAACTAACACTAATTTGTACCAATACAAGTAGATATTTTTCAATAAATATTATAGAACATTGTGCAGACAAATTGAATATAGCTATACTCAAGGTACACATTTTAGTGCATCAATTCTAATTAAATTTTGTTTACTAAAAATAGCTTTTACCTTTTAGTAACATTTAAAAGTGTTAATAAAAAAATATGAAAAGTTGTATTCTAAATTAAAATCCTAGTTTAAAACTATTTCATATTTCCTTTCTAGTTACTTAAAAAAATACCCCTTACAAAAGGAAATGAAATGCCAATAAACGTTTAAAAATTACGTCACCTGGAGAAAAAAAATGGTAAACAAATAAAACGAAAGGAATACTGTACAACAAATTCACTCTCGCTGCAATCTGAAGAGAAGGGGAAAGCACATTATTTGCAATTGAGATTATGCGGTCAAGGATCGGCGAGCAACGGAAGTCTGATCAGACTACTAATGCCGGTTCCTCTACCCACTTTCCTGAAATGTTTGTTAATTGCCTTAGAATTTACAATTTCTTTTACGCATTTGCGTTTAAAGCAAATTGTTAATTAAACTGTAATGCCAAGAAAATAACACATTATTAAACCGCTAGATCTTGTACAATGAAAACATTAATTTTACACTTGTTATGGAAACAGCGATCGCCTACTTCTGAGGTAGTTGTTAGTAGATTAATATCAATGCCATATAATTTGAAAAAATAGTACAAAATTCCTTTAAACCTATTGCATACCTATTATACTTCATGTACGTTTATCAATGTGAAGGTGTAAAAAATCACGAGTAATGCCACTTCACCGTTTAAGTAATTTAAGTAACACGTAACACACTTATTATTAATTATTTAAAAATAATGATAAATAAGAAAACGTTTGTATTCGTGAGGTATCATTTATGTAAATGTGAAAGATATTTTTTAAAGAGCAAGCATTTCTGAAAGTGCTAGTTACAAGTGAACGCTTTACTATAGTGTTTACTCATGTATTTGGTCAAGCATGACTAATTACAATAAAAGCGTTGCCTCAAGATGTTCGAAGATTAGAAAATTAATTGAATATTTTGATAAAATATGATAAATAAAGACTGTTCCTGGATATAATTACCATCACCATTGCACTGATTTTAAAATAAAAAGACCATTTAAGGATGGTACGAATCACAATATTGAAGGACTGAAAATGATAAACAAATAATAACCCAGATTAATTTACAAGACAGGAATTTCCATGAAATTGGACATTGTTTGTTTATCATTGTTAGCGTATTATAGAAAGAAGTAAAACTGTGTAATACAGGACAGATTAATATCAAATATTGGTACAGGATTTCTAGTAGTAACAAAATGAAGTTAATAATACCATCAAACAATAGAAAATCGTATCAGAAATTGTATTCTAAAATATTTACTTTTGAACTTTCACTAGCCCACTTTTCTAAATTTTGGTAGTTTGATGAAACCAAGCGCAAGTAATTTCTGGTGTAAAGGTCATACTGCAAAAGAGGATTTTTTTGATAAAAGAAAGTTTAAATAAAACGACTATTCCTATTTATACGTCTTTTTTTGCAGAAATCAGTAAAACTCCCAGACATAATGAGACTACCCAGGAATAAAATGTTTCTGTAGAAGTATTCAAATAAATTGGATAACAAATGATCTGATTGTTTCCGGTTATTCAGAAGCATTATAGTCAAGGTCAACAATTAATTTAATCCATTTAAACTTAGGCCAAAATTTACGTTAACAGATTTTGAATAATGCAGGTTTATTTGGCTCTTTGCCTGACCTGGCAAAATGTTTGTTTATGTATCTGTGAAACTTTCCCTTTTCACCGTTTCAACTGGTAACTTATTTTCGCCACTTGTAAGTTAATTTGCTTACAGAAAAATATAAAAGCGGGATTTAAGTTAGGTTATCTGAGTAAAAGATTTCGAGCAATTTTATTATCAATGGTACTCTACATTTGGTTATTTCACTTTCAGTCTGCCACTCCTAAGTCTGTAATTCATAATCTTATACATACATTGAAATTGAGTTACAAAATAAAACTCTGTAGGTTGGGTCATTATTGCTTAGTCTGTCTTAAATAATGATTTTGTGTGATTTTTGGATTTTTCTAGAAGATATTAACCTTTTTGAGCGGGTTTAGCAGGTTAATTGGGCTAGTCAAACTTTCTGACTGGGCTGCAATCTATAGGCATTTTCTATTAGCAGTTAGTTCTTTCAAGAGGCTTAAATATCTTCCTTTTAATATCAAACCCAAATGACTGTCTATTTTTTTATTCTAATACTTTTATAACACTAAAATTAGTAGTGGCAGGTCGTAGCTGATGGTTAGATTCCGCAAATAAAAAGGCCATATCTTTAAATTAGGTCACTCTACAGTTTAGTCCAAAGTTTCAAATAGAGTATTACACCTAAGACTGAACAATATTCGAGTCTTTATCGCGTTTTTTTGAAATTGGTCAGGCTTTTCATGTCGGTATTTCCAATTATTGGGATTTTTAAACAAAGTGAGTATTTTGGACTAAAAGACTTTTTGGATTCAGCTAAGAATACCACCAAGCTGTTTATGGCTGCAATAGATTTTTCGCAGTTATGAGACGGTCTTAAACTTCTTGTCTCCTGTTGCTTATAAAACCATCGTAGGATACCATCACAATATTATTCTTATTACGCTATTACCAACCTTTACCTTGTATGTGAATCATTCTAATTCAGAAACACGATGTAAAGTTGTCATATAATATTATAGTACTAATGTCAGTTTCCCAAAAACCCAAATTCCAGAGTCGCAGGACTAAGAATCGTCAGGATTTATTTAGAAGACTTTTCCAATATGTGTAAGAGATATGGAATCAATCGAAGGCCAAAAAAGGCAACTCACATATTTCTTGTTTGTTTTTGTCACTCGTTCTTCTCCCACTCCTCTTTATTTTCCTAGTCACCATTTTCCAGTTCTTTCCTTTCCATGATTTCATCCATTTCTACCTCCAGGATATTTGGAGTTTGCTCTTCTTTTTTCACTCTGTTATTTTCTTGATCTATCTGCTGTTACTTCGTCTTTTCACGTGTCCATGCCATTGTAATTGTTTTTCTTTAATATAATTTCTAGGCATTTTTCAATTCCTATTCTATTTCTTATTTCTTCATTTGGGATCCTGTCTGTATGCACCACTCTACACCTTTTCCAGCATTTCATTTCAGTTGCGCAAATTCAACTTTTGTTTCTTTTATTTAGTACATCAGTTTCTGCGCTGTATGTTAATATATTTTCAATTATTGTTTTATATATTCTTCTTGTTATTTGTTACGTGATCTTTATTGCTCTCCCTGCTGTTGCATCTTTTGATATTAGGCATCCTAAATGTTTAGATTTATTAGTTTTGTTTATAAACACTTATTTCCAGGCCTGCTTTATGACAATAAAATTACTCTTTATCTTGTACCATAACAACTTGGTCGTTTACATAGATCAAAGTGTATATAAAATCTCTCTTACTGGTACACCCATTCCCTGATATTTGCGTTTCCAGTGTTTAAGCGTTTGTTCTAAATAAATTGAAAAATATGTGTGATGTGGAACATTCTTGCTGCAGAACTCTGTTGCAAATTTCTTCATTAGCGTCTGTCTTGCTCTTACTGGTACGTTACTATTCTTATAGAGTGCATTATTTGCTTCAATTCGTTTCGTTTCGATTTTAATGTTTTCCATTTTTTCCCCTATTATTTCTAGGAACGCAGTCAAAAGTTTTCTTAATATCTATGAAGGTTGGGTTAACTTATTTGGTTTTAGCTCTTTTCTTCTCCATTAGCTTATAGTATTTTTCATGTAATGCACACTTTTAAAGTAATTAAGATCGTTAAATTATATGACGATTCATGACACATGATGCCGGCAAATAATATCACAATAATAAGGCTCTTAGACAATGGCATTACCTGAAATGCCTAAATAGTGAAATACATCATCTGCAGGCATTTCGTGAAATACCGACATTACTTGTAATGCCTCGTCATTTTACGAAATGATGGATTCCAATAAAAGCCTACGACACGTCCCATTGTAGACTATACAATATCTCGATAGCTTCTACATTTTCTTGTTCTCCCTTCTTGGAAATAGACGTTACGCAGGTTTCACTTTATTCCTCTGGTAATTCCTCTCCATTAATGAGAAGACTGGAGGATTTTCTTTATTATATGATGTAACGTTTTTGACCCGTATTTGATTAGTTCTGGTTTTATCCCTCCATATTTTAGCTCTTCACCATTTATCTTTATAGGCTGATCCTCAGTTTGCTGTGAATGATTGCGTTCTTTCATAAATTGTGGGCGATCTTCTGTTATGAGTAGTTTATGATATCTTTCCCATTCTTTTTCCTTTATATATTGTATGTATGTCTTTTATATTCTTTCTTAATGCTTTAATAGTTCTCCATAATTCTGAATTTCTCACCCCTCCTATATGAAAAATAACTTTTCATCTGAAATTCTGGTACCTTCAGGCGTACCACAAGAGAGTCATCTATCCCCACTTTTATCTAACTGCTATATATATGTATATGGCATAAATACATGTTTTACTTATAACAAATGTTTACTTTTTGCAGATGATATAAAGATGTACAGTGTAGTTCAGACTATTGAAGATACAAAATGATATTGCAAAATTATGTACATAATGCAACGATAACTCAATGATCTTAAACGTCGATAAATTTAAATGCATACAGTTCCGACTTCCCTTGATATATTCTACGGTAGGAACAGCTGGATGAACTATGGAAATTTCTATTCCAAAAAGTTTCTAATTATTTATGATTGTAAAACTGTAGGTTAGATAAAGTTATAATTTGGACACTCGGTATATTAAAAGTTCAATCTAGAAATTAAGAAAATTTTTAAAAAACTTATGCATAAATCTTCACTAATTATAACTATCATTTTCACAATTTCTCTTTCCCATAGGCAGTCGGTGTGTAAAACACTTTAAATCTTTGTAAAGGCCGTTTTATATGAATTTATGCGGTGACGTCACTTAATTTCCACACACCTTCCCAGGAAATGAAAAATAAGTATTAAGAATTAGATTTATAAAAAAATCTTATTATACTTAAATATAAAACCGACTACAATAGATAATGCAGTAAATTTTAATATCGCGGATGTTAGCACCCTTTTCCGTTTTCCAATATCAAAGTATAAACAACAATAGTTAACAAAAGCAGAGCATAGCGTGGCATAAACCTTTGATGTCAAGGCAATCAGTATACATTATAAAATCAATTTATAGCTTTCTATAATTTGTATCGATTATGTTACAAAACCGCACGTTACCTACCTTACTGTGAATATCAATACACAGACTATCCCAGCAAAAACTTTCAGATTTAAATATCTTGACAATCGAAAAAGATATCAGGCTAGATAAGACGACGTATTCATCATCTTATAATTCTTGATGTATATTGCTTTAATAAAATAATGTCCAGGATAACATCTTTGGAAAGCTACTCCTTAGAAAGAAAAGATAGTAGCGTAAGAATCTTACTGAAACGAATTGCGAGTATTAATGTTATTTTACATTGAACATATTGTCTGATCCGTTTCAATATGTCTATTGTTTGTTCTAGCTGGAACACCCAGCATATTTTTTATATTTTTGCTTTTGTTCATGCTATAAGGAAGCTTCTGAATGATTTTTTTTATTGTTCAGATTTATTTGTATTTCGGAATTAACTGGCGTTTTACATGCGAAACTGATTTTCATCTAAATAATATCCAAATATTGATTTACAAGGTCGTTAGAGAAAACATTTTTATCGTAAATAATATAGTTTTCAAATTGTTTCGGAAACAAGCATAACATTCGATGTAACTAAAAATATCTCTCTCTGTAGAATACAATAGAAACATCGGTAAATAATATTTTTGATGCTTTGTTTTCTCTTCCTATTTAAGGGAAAATCTAATTAGAGCATCTCGAAAATACGACAATTTTCATTATTTGAACTTCTTTGCGGAAATAAATAATATTTTGGCAATTGCCAGACTCCAGTTAAACATCAAATACAAAAATTCTTTCATCCAAATAATTTTACTCTTGCAAATTAAAATTGTTGAAATAACAATTTAATCAATTGAATAAGATACGCTAAAGACATTAATAAATAGTCACTGAGCGGTAATTTTCTATATTATACAAATAAATAATATTCAGAAACTGGCGAGGAAGATTGATGATGTTTCAAATGGAATTCTCCATTGCTACAGAGTTATACCATTTTATCGATGGTAATCCATGCAGCCTTCTTACTAATGATATCAGATAAAAAAATTAATAAAATAATAAACATCGTACAGTAACAGCTACGCAGAAAATTACACTTTGACGTCATACGCCGTTGCCAAAATATTACAAAAATAAGAAAATAAACATTGACCATAAAAAAGATTTTATCGGAATCAGCGTTGAGCAGTTAGAGGCTTCCGTTGCTAGTGATATATTTACATGAGATTTGTATTAACTCGGTTTTTACCTCTTCATGGTCATTGACTATAAATTAATATCATCTTTTACTTGGGATTGGTCTATCCAAACTTCAAAGTCATCATTCAAAAAGTGTAAGTCAATTCAGAATGTATTGAAGGACATGATATAACTATTTCATTAACTACATTATTTTGATAGCTCAAGCATACATTCTGATTATTTATCTAAGTATCTTCTTCATGATAGACGCGTTTATTTACAATAAAAAGCTTGGCAATTGTTTGCTGAGGTGCACTAGATGACTGAAGAACTTGAAAATTACAAAGATAGTTATCAAAAGTTACTTTTGGCTACAATATACATTACAAATGAAGCTAGTATCATTTCTTGAGTTGAAAAAAGTGTTAAGAAGAGAAAACCAGGTAACTTCAGATTAAATTGTTTCAAGGATAGTCTCGAATCTTGTTCTACCAATCTGTTTATGTACCGACCTTTTAAAGATATCAAAAAAACTTATCAGAAGAATCACAATTATGCTTTTCCTGAAATATAAAATGACAGATCGCTTGTGACAGCATAATTAGTTGTAAAACAGGTAAACTTATAAAACAGTAACAGGAGGAATGAAGATTTTGAGGGTATTCATTTTAATAGACTAAAATGCTTCCACTAAGTTTGCTCAAAATCAGGCAACACACCAGCTTTACACATTGATTAATTGTTGAAAAGAAGCTAACACCAGAGCAAGTAAGGACAATCCTTTAACGTTTTACGAGGACGTTTGTACGGTCAAGTCGTCGTAAGAGAACTACACGGGTTTAAAGTCTTCGGCCCTGTTTAAACCAAAACTCAGATAATTGAAGTTATCTAGAATATGTTTGTTTGGATGTTTTAACCACAAACAGAATAAAACATTTTGTGGCAGTGGTCATTTTGAGATATAATTAATTAAATGGAAATAAATAAATATATAATAGCTAGTACTATTATTTTTAAAAATGTTAATTACAACCGCATGACAGAACTGTCTTAAAGAGCACTTCATTAGGTAAATTAGGCTCCGAAGATTGGTGCCAATAGTGATATATAAATCACCAAGAACTATAAAAACACTCTCACTAGCCTTGATATGCATACTTAGTGATATGGAAATTGCAGCACCAAGGAGTACGGATTTTTTAACCAAACTTGGTAGAAGTGTTGGGCTATCAATAGGTAATAATTAATTCAATTTTGGGTTAAAGTCGTAATGCGGAAATGCCTCATAGTTTTTTAGAACTATTATAGTCAGTGTCTTTCTTTCGATTATTAATTCCATTTGATTGTTAATCAACATCGTTTCGATTGTTATTCTTCTGCTTTATGTGTTTTGAGAGCGTGATTATGCCTAGAGTGTGGTAACGCAACGAGAAGATTACCGTCAATTCAGAGATTCGAGAGAACTCGAATTGTTGGCTTGCGGGAAGGAAGTTTTTCATTTAGAGATATAGCAAACTGTCTTAACCGTAACCAAACCACTGTTATGCGATGTTATCAAGCATGGAATAGAAAAAACCAAGAACAACTCAGAAGAGAAACCGGAGATCAAAAAAGGACAAATGAGGTGCAGGACCGCCAACTTCAAGTAATGGCACTAAAGGACTGAGTTTCCACTACAAGATCAATTACTGACGAATAATTTGGTAATGAAAGTGGTCCTGTAACACATCCTGTGTTACCCTTAACACCTCAGCATCGGGAGTAATGTTTGGAGTGGTATAGGCGAAGACTGAATTGGCACAGAATGGTATTCAGTAATGAATCTCGCTTCTGTTTATGGATTCACGGTGGCCGTATATGTATACGGATTCGAAGCAGAAGTGGAAAAAAGCGCTATCTTTAATTCTTTGTCGAAAAGCTTGCTCATGGGAGTAGATCTTCTTTGGTATTCACCCGGGACACCTTAACAGCCCAGAGATACATCCAGGAAGTAATAGAACCCCATGTCCTTCCTTCCCTTCCCGCATTTGCAGCAGGATAATGCCCGCCCTCAAGTCCCAAGGGTTTCTTGAGCTGATTGAGAAACCCAACCCTCCACAGATGCTAAAAGCTTTACTGCACGAATTACAAGTTGCTTGGAACACAATACCTCAAGAAGACCTAAATCACCTGATGGAATCCATGCCACGGCGAATCACGAAGTGTGCAAATAACAGGGGTGGACCAATACATTATTACAAGAAAAAACAAATAAATCTTTTTCTGAAAATTTAACAAATTATTACTTTTCAGCAGTTCAACATTTCTGCCAAGTTTGATTGAAAAATTGCAATTTCCGTGTCACTGAGTATAATCTCCTAAACCAAAAGCAGTCGCATTTGATAATGTCTTTTTTATTCATCTGAATTTTAAAACCCCAAGGTAGTTGTATTATGGTTTTATAAAAATTTTAATTTTAAGAGAAAGAAGAAGTTGATTGCAAGTTGAGTAAATTACAGATCTAATTGTGCCTACCTAAAATTGGTTTTAAGCGTATTCGGAACATCAAACCAAATGCCTTTAAAGTTAATGAAACTCGTAATATACATCTTAGAGTAAAAATGCTTATGGCTGAAAGAATAAATTTTTAATTTTACAGCCTCGAAACTACCGACTTCTTTTTCCTAATAAAACTTACGAAAAACCTCTTTTCAAGGAAATGAAAACCTTGATAAAAGCCGGCGCACGAAAATAATATTAAACTCTGCATACAACAATTTGTATACGTCCATTATTAAAACTGTAGGTATAATAACAATTTCATACATTCTTATTTGTTATTACTAATGAAAGTATGAAATATAGGGGCTTGGCTTCTAATCGGTAATAAGTTAACAGCAAAAATGGGTCATAAAAGTTAAAATATTTTACGGTTTGGAAAAACCAAATGAATGATTGGAGACAGCTCTCAATCAAGATTTAAGTTCATGATACTATACATTAAACGGTCAGACTACCTTTCAAACATATGGGCACGATACTATTTTGTCATTGCAAAGCAATTCATAATTTATTTAAATATAATGCGGGTGAGGTACACCGCAGGTGGTAAAACCCAAAGGTATCACACTTGGCATTGTGGATCACCAAAATTGCCGTTTCGAACTCAACAAGAATTAGTTACAATTCACCAAATTAAGCAATAAATGACACTATAAATACCAAAGCTGTGACATAAGTGAATAAAATGACTAGAACAAAATTTATTGATTTTAATTTAGAAGGAAAACCAATTCTTCTTTCAGAACGTTCCTACTTTAAGGAAATGATAAGTACCTACAACCATTTAAATCTTGCGTTTACTATACGAATAAAATACAGCTCATAAACAACAAGAAAAAATTAAAATAAAATTTGCAATATTCATCAATCAAGTTAAATACAAAGAAAAGCAAAAATTTTCTTAAAGAAAAAACACGAATAAGGGAAAAAAGGCATTAATAATTTGTATCTAAAAAAATATTAAAAAACTTCCAACTTTGCAAAAATTGCCTTACACACAGAGCCAGCAACAAAAGTTAAAAATATATTTTTCGGAGTCCCCGCTTATCGAAATAGAAATCCAATAAAGCAAGGGTATTTCCTGGAGTTCCACGGCCGCCCTTGAACTTACACACGCGTTAAATTTTATTGATCCTCTGTACTTGGCTTTCTAGATTTTATTTTAAGCTCCTCATTTTGGTTGTATTGGCTTTTACTGTTTTTTAAGCAAACGACGTGTTATTAATATTTTAGTGAAAGTGACAAGCAATGCCCTATTCTCCTACTGAAACACTATTAATTGCAGGGAGAAGCCAAACTTTTTCGAGATTTTACAACGGAAATTTCCCAGAAAAACTGGAATGAGGAAATAGAATTTTTACTTCATATTAATAATTGTTGAAGGGATGATTATTTGTGGGTTACATTTTATTCCATAAAACGCTTCATTTCTAATAGTAATTATCTTGAGAGTTTTATTATTATTACTATTATTATTATTATTATTATTATTAATGTTCCTAATACATATTTATGTAGGGTTTATATAAATTTGGATGAACTTTCGAAAGAATTAATCAACTCCATAATGTCTCTTCTAAATTAACTATTACTAATGCTTGGTAAGTATACGGGGTGTTTAAACGTTAATAAGTAACATTTATTTTCTTTCTTTACATATAATCTTATATACAAGGTATAATCAAAATAGTTGCAAAATATGAAATCACGTACTTGTGGCAGCCTATAAGGGAATCTAAGAGTATTTTCATTTAAAAACTTTCTTGTTTTTATTTTAGTTCCTGTTAAAAAGTAGCCAAAAAATCGTTTGGAAATCTCAAAATAGATAAAGGAATTTCTTTAATTTTTTTCTTTTCAGATTAAAAAGCAAAAGTTGTTAAGTCGGCAGGGATAACTCTTGTTACCGGTATTGTTAGTTTTAGAAACACCATAAAGTTCCACTCCGTATACAGCTTTCACTTCTCAGTATAAAAGAAAAATTTGATTTAATACGGCAGTTCTCAAAACTTTAATTTTATGTATATTTCTTGAAAAATCAATACGTTTCAAATAAATATTTTCCACTGGCATACCTTAGGTTCAGGTATCCAAGTAGTCTCTCTGCGATTATCTTGATTACACCCTGTATTCAAGGTATCTTACACAATGTAATAGCCGAGGTAAATAACCCCATACTAATAAGAAAAATGAACTTTCTTGTCTTTATACATAGCATAAGATTTAGTCCAAAAATAGACATTAGAGTTAGTAAGATTAAAAGAAAGATTAAGAGATGTTAGACATACCAATCCCAAATTTGTCTATTAAGTAAAAGATAAATGCCAATAAAATAACGTTAATATGTACACAAAAGAGACCTAAAAGTTGTTCAAAACTATGGAATATTCCTGGCAATATTGCCCGGAAGAATTGTGATCGTATTCACCTTTTCTTTACAACTTAATTTGTTTGTTTGCGACCTGCGTTCGCAGTGAGCATATGCCTTTCAGTTTAGTACGCATTTTATTATGGTGGTTACATATATATTTTTAACCATCAGACTGAAAAACTTGGTTTGGATTTATAATAGACTGTTCAAATAAGGAATAGGAGATATTGCCAAAACGTTGCCCAAAATGAAGATTTTTAAAAATTCGCTCTTCCACGCCACGTTTATCGTTACCTTTTATAATACTTTTACAGATATTTGAAGGTTAATACTAGACTAAACACTAAAAACGATACTAACACTACTCTATGTTTCCATTTCTCGGCAATATTGCGAAGCAGGTTGACGGAAATATTGCCCTAATTTTAAATTGCCAGCAACGACGCATTGCTTAGACTAATTCAAAAGTTACAGAAATCTGAGTAAAGTGAAATTTTGTTATTCTTTTCGCTATCAATTTTTCAAAATCGTTTCATCTACTTCATATAGTAAATCTTGAATATCATAAACAGATACAGTAAACACAATCTGAAGTAGTATTATAATGCTATCCCACTGGTGACAATAAATATACAAAACACTTAAGGCAGTTCTTAACAAGACTACATAGTACTTGATAAAAACTACTAAAACTTGGCAGGATCTTGTGGCACTTTGCAATCTCTCAAAGTAGTTGGCAAGACTTGGAAGTATTAAAACAAAACCTCAGAATCTGGTGATAGTTGTGCGGTACCTAGCAATACCTCATTTGATTAACAGGCTGTTATAATGAAGGTACGTTTCGTAAGACTAAACAGAGTTGGCAGTACTTTTGCTACTTTACTGATCATGGTAAGTACTGTCTTCTACTGTCCAGTAAGAGAATGACACAATACTTTCCAAACTTCTTGCTGAGAAAAAGTATCTTATCTAGAATTTTCATTTCCTTATAGTTCTAGTATTTGTTTCAATATCGAACCAACTTCGATTAATTACCCATCTGCGGGGATATTATATCCAACACTTATACACCTTGTGCAAAATAAATCTACAACATCTAAAAAACTTTTGCATATGAGAGTATGCAATATTATCACTTAGAACAATAAAGACAAAGCTGTTATAATCGAGATAGTGTTAGTACTGAAAACATAGAAAAAATATATGTATGTAGTTAGCTGAAGTTCCATAAAGTGAAAGCAAACTTGGTGTTATGTCTATTTTCTTTGTAACACAAGACGACCGTGTTAAATGTATCATAGCAACTTTGCGTTATGAAAAAGAAGGGAATAAAAGTACTAATGTAAAAAAAGCCAAGATGAACAGCAACACTCAAGTTTTCTACAAGTTACCAAAAAGAATTAGATTTTCGGAATTTAATATGTTAAGATTGTTGGAATTGTTTTTGGATGTTTCATCAAAGTATGAGCGGGACGGAAGGGACTGCAATCCCAAAACACAAATCTTGAAATCTCGGGATTGGCAGTGATAAAATCCCGGAATTTAGAGATTTTTTCAAGAATTAATTTTTTTCCACTGAATTAAAAAAAGATTTTTGCCCAGAATCTGCGAACTTAGCATGGTATTTTCGTCGGTATCTAATAAAATGAAAAAGAATAAGAATTTAATTTTCTCTCAATTAAGGAAGAGCAAATACAGGAACCTGCTACGCTAAACTACTTTGCAATCCTTTGCTTTTTATTTTGCTCTTTCTAATAAAGAATACAATACATGATATCTGTAACTATCAAGGTATAAATGCGAAGTAAAAATGATGCAAGTGAGTACATACCACTTCAGAACGTTTATCAATTACAATGTACCTACTTGTCCAGGAAAGTAAAATGTAAGATCCCTTTATTATTGATTCCTCAGAAACTGTATTATTATAATTTTTTGTCGTAAGATTTCAAATAATGTAATATCAGAATTGTAAAATGAAGAATTTTGGATAAACAAAAATTTTTATAAGGAATACTTCTTTCTTATGTTGCATACTTTTCTGGACACATTTTATTCAATCCCGAGATTCCGTATTGACTGTACTTCTTCAGTATTTATCATTTGCGAGTTTGAATTTAGTTTCATAAAAACAAAATATAATACTTGCACATCAAATAAATTTCAAGATTAATCTACAAGTAGTGTGATCTTACAAATAATCAAATTCCTTCATTTTCTTTTTATATTTCACAGAGAAAGCTTTTAAAAAGAAAACACAAAAGGTGTATAGAGAAGAGTTCCTTAAAATTTCCGAACATATTTTTTATCAATAAATATAATAAAAGAGAAATGTCAAACCAAAACTCAACCCATACATTGTTTCTAGTACACACCCTGTAATTAATTATCACGGAATGTGTGCAATATGATGTTATGGAATTTTGCAATTTCAGTTACCTTGACTTAAAGTTGTTTTTAGATTAACTAAAATGTAAATCAGTAAAATCGTGGATACATCAACCAGTGTTAACATATTTCAAACTCGAAAACACCGTTGGAAGTTCCTTTATTCAGTTAAATTAATATTTGTAATATTTCCATTTGGTTATGAAAATTCATTGCTTAATTACAACCTAAGGGTATCATCGTGATTATGTCGAACAATGAGGTTCAAAAAGGATCTGTTATTTTACAGTAAACAGCATATTTATCGTAATAATAAAATGTTGTTTAGGAAATATCAATATTTAAAATAAAATTTGACAGTGAAAATAACATTTAACTACTTTTTACTAGAAATAAACATAATTAACATGTTGCAAATATAAAACAAGCAATTAATTTAAAGAAAAATTTCATAACTGCGAGATAAACACGTCATACATAGCGAATTTATTTGGCACACAAACACTTGTATTTTTTTAAACACAAAAAACAGGGAAAGCGTTATTCAGCACGAGGTTAACACCTAAATTGTGCAATTCAGTGTCGTCCGCCGGGTTATTATACCTTCCTCGTTTTATTTTATTGAAGTTCGTAAATGCCAAACGTTTAAGCAACTAAATTTATTGGAAATCCTAACGTGTATGTCTGTACTTTTTTTAACGTAAACGGATATAATTATATGCTGTAGACACAAATTCTTTCATCTAATGTCGTCCTATATTTACAAACGATATGATTGCACCAGACTTGTAAAACTTTTTATATACAAAATTAATAATGCTAATAACCGATATAGATAATTATAAGTAAATATGATTTTAAATTACATTTAGAAACTTTTCCATTAGGCCCCCAAATTCCAACGAAACATTTCAGGAAGGATTTTAAGGATTCCATTTCATTATTAAAAATTAGAATCGTGAGGTAAATCACCCTCACTCGGTCACTCACTACTGACCCGTTAAAATTTGTAAAAACGATTACTAAATATAGGCAAATACAACCAGAAGCAAAATTTTTATAAATAGATGTAAACGTGGGAGGAGTAAATTTTCTCCTAAATCAGATTTTTGTGGGAATTATAAATGAACATAAAAACTTTCTACCGCATTTATTAACGGCCTTTCTTCAATAAACCGTGTAAACTTCAATTACAATATTTTTCATTCATTGCTAAATAAATCTTAAAATAGCTTTTTTCCTTAAAACTTCTTCATTTTAATTTTCAAATCTGATTTTTTAGATGTGGGTTTTATATGAATAATTACAGGTAAAATCTCTGAATTCTGCAAGACAGAAATAGATTTTAACTTCAAACCCGAAGCCTGAAAACCGCCAACTTTTCATACTTCCGAATGCGAATTAAAATTAATTTATAGAAACCGATAATCTAAATAATACAAACACTTGAAAATTCAGAAGTTGATTTCCTAAGAGGCCCAATCATTTTAGAGAATTCGGTAGGTGGATACATTTGCGCTGGTAACTTCATTAAGAGTGGTTAAATATTTATATTTCAATTTTCCAACGTCTTACTTATGTGGTACTACTGGCGTAGTACGCCTTTATTTTAAAATGTATCGTACAGAAAGTTAAAATTATTAGAAATAAAATTCCACTTCTTACCGAGACTAAACAAACGTTTCCAGTTCGAATGGTAGATTCGTATCCTTACCTGTAACAAAAGAAAATAATTTAATATTGTACATCGTAACATGCATTTTCGCTCAACTATGGTTAAGTTATGGTACAAGATTGAAGTTATACACTTAGACGAATGAAAAGATTTTTATAATTAAAATATGACAGCTGTTAATAATTCTGACACGAAGGTTTTTTTTGGATTGGGTATCAAGCAGCAAAGCAATCAATAATAAGAGAAAGAAAAAAGCTGAAATCACAATTTAAATTGGGAATAAAGACAGTCAGTTGTCAAAATAAAAAATGAAATGAAGTGAAGCAGAAACAAAAGATAAAATAGTGACAGTATAGTACTTTTAATACTACATCCAGAAGTTCGGTTACATACTACATACATACTTAGCCGTACACCTCTAGATGTTCTCCTTTTAACGCTTAAGGAGCATTTCAGATGATACAGTCCTAATCGTCTTCGAGAACTGTCTAAGCCTTCGGTGGCTTTTCACCACGTGAGCTCAATATCACATTCTGCACAAGGACACATACGAGTATTTTCACAACATAGCATTTTGGTTTTGTTTAAAAGAATCTGAATTGAAATTCGGATCAATTGGCTTCCGATGCTGCAACTCCTGGTTATAATATTTCTATAGGCTTAGCAGCGTTTTGATAATACGCCCATATATTCTAAAAACATTCAGTACCTTCTCATAAAAAATAAACGAAATAAACATGATTTATAACAGCCTTGGGCACCGCTAGAAAGATGCAATGAGATGCAAATGGGATTGCATTTGTACCCCACTAAAAAAAGTAAAGCATGCTTTGTATTACTACGTCTGTATGATAACTTTTTCCAACATAATTGGACGATGACGATTTAAATCCCTAATGCAATGAAGAACAAAGAGTTCTTTAGCACAAAACTTTTAGACGAAGGTATTAGAGCATGAGAGCTTTTTGTTGCTCCTGATACTAACGATAAAGCGCTTGAACACACTGGCAATGAAGAAAATGTACAATTTAACACAACGCGACATCGTGTTTGGGCTACAACATGCTGACACAGAAGAGAACGCCAACACGTTTTTTGCTGTAAAAACCTGTATGGGTTTTCTTTTACTGTGTTTGACTGAATTTCAAGCACAACGGGTCAATAAAAGCAGCTCATATTATATCAGTCCTTTCATCCCATGATCATTAGACTTTAATCAGCGCCCCAGATCACCGGTCCCGTCAAACAATTCTGATTTTCTGTTGGACCAACCTGTCATCGTGTAGATTTTTTTAATCTTTGCATTCCGTCTTTATCACTTTCGAACTAGTAGTTAACTACCCAAGTTACAAAGTTGCTTTATAAGTTTCAGCTACAAAACTATTTTGTTTTCTAAGTGGTATACAACTGCTTTTTAGCGTCCCTTTAGTACAAACTCGAACACTAAAGAAAACCAGTTAGGCAAAAGGAGCGCCAAGGTTAGATTTTGTCACAGACGCAAGAAATCCTAGTTAGGCCTGTGTGTGTATAGTAAACACAGCTTTACCCTAGAGACGTTCTACCACGAATTTTTTTGACGGAAACCGTACATTCCTTGCCTGAACAGTTTATTTAAGAAATAAGCAATGCATTCGCGGTATACATTCTGCTTAGTGTAGTAATATGCAATAATATAATGCTAAATAATTTACACTTAGAATACCCAACCTTGCAAAACATTAAATCTTATGTGATACAAGTTGTGTTTGCTGTGCTTAAGTAAACTTAATATCCTAAGCAAACTTAATATCCTTAACAAACCACGCGAGCTAAATTTGCCCTGGTTTTTAATTATTGATAGAATGGGCTATAATATACTGTCTGTATTGACATTTGTAAGGCTTCTACGCATAGTTTGGTTTATTACCATATTGTTCCACGCATCCACTATTATTCACCAATTAACACCTACAGAAGTTATTGATATTGAGATAAAGCATATAATGAAGGCAAATCAGTTTTTACTAATCTTTCCTTACCACTACGTAGTAAACGTTATAACTAGTTGTAATGTCTTCAGATGGAACACCAAAGTGAAAAACATGTGTTCGACGTTGAGGTAGTTTTAGTAGCTACATTGATTTTTTATTTAACAATTTTTTATAAGTAGATTTTAATTTATATAAAATAATAAATGCTTAAAGGTTTCTAGATAATTGAATTAATTAGTATTTATGTTTCTTTGTCTTTAAAATCAGTTGAGTGAAATAATCTGAGAATGTAACCAAACTTTAAAATTCTGAAACCTAAATTACTATTAAATTGATTTTCAATGAAATTTGTTTTTGAAGTATTAAGTATTAAAATTGTATTCGATATCTACATCTACTGAAGACAACAATTTTATGTATACAACTGGATATTTCGCGATAAGCGGTTCGGTTAATGTGATCGAATACATAACAGGCACTTGTGTAGCTGTATATGGTATTGTTAGAGGTCTTGACTATCTTGTGATGTTTTATTTCAATTTATTCTCCTAAACATATACATACTTCCGCATTTTTAATTCTTTAAGGCCTGTATAAGCTCATTAAAGTATTAAATATTCTATTGCTCTTTATTTCATAGGTTTTCTTTATCTGTCAGCTAGGAACTTATATTAATCTCTATTAGTGTATTTTTTTAAATGTGTATTATCATAAAGACAGATGAAGAGATTGAAAAACTCAATTATTATATTTAAGCATGAGTTTCATTAAAAACGTATGCTGTATCATAGTTCATGGTAAAAACTAACACAAAAGCAAGATACATGTAAGTACTAATCCACCAAATACGCATAAGAGATTGACCAGGTTTGCATCAAGACAGGACATTTATGGATTAAAAATGAAAAATGCATTCCACTTCACAAGGCTTAGAAATTGTAAGTAATGTATTTCTAAAATATACATACAAGTCCAGTAAAAGTTTGAAATTTTTCGTAATTTTTGCTACTGATGGATGAAAAAAACTGTTTTATAGAAAAAGTAAATGTATCCTTTCATAACAATATGAACATAAATATCTAGTACTACCTGTAAATAATTTCAGTTATCTCTCGTTGTTTTGTAAATTAATCCACGAACTCAAAATTACCAGTTTTATTTTAAAGTTTTTAGCAACAAACTTTTGGAGGTAGAAAATAGATCCAACGTTCTGCACCGTTTTGTATAATTTAGCAGAATGTACGTACACCCCGGGAAATTTACTGCAAACCACATCGGTAAATTTACTCTTGAATTTTAAATTGCACGTTAAGACATCACTTTCACTTTGATACCTTAAAATGTTTAAAAGTATAAACACCAACCCTTAAAGGTTGCATTCATTTTTAAAGAAGTTAAATTAACAATTTTCATTTTAAATAAGAAAGTGCTACAGTTGCAATAATGAATACAAAGAAAGCACATCTATTTTTGCATTATACTTTAAAGCGCATCCGTTAGAAAAACACTTCATTAAGAAATTCTTAAAAACGTTCATAACACATGCACGACCGCACTCGACATAATATTTATATTTCCTTTTACATCCAAAAAAAAAGATTTCCAAACACAGACCTTCCGAAAACATTAAAATGCCCTTAAAAAACAAAATATTCATAATAGTGAAACAGTGTTAGTTCGTGACATTTGCACCAAGGGATGATGAAGAATGGGGTTGAAGCGGTATTTCGCAAAGCATAAAGCAGATGTTTTATATGTGACTAGCGAGCAGATTTAGTAACAAAATCATGGGGTGCTAATACGTTTTTTTACAACGTCTTCCTTTTTTTTCCTGGGTTAAAAATATTCATATGGAAGTGAGTAATCGGTACTAAAGGAACATAAGAAGTCTCGTTTCCTTAAGAAGCCACTAGTGGTTGGTAGAATTTATACTTTATCTTCGACTGATGTAAATACAATGTTTATAAGTTATTACAACCGGTTCCGAGAAATGAAAAAAACGTAATTATGTACATTGTACATATTGATTCTTCTTTCTTATACGTACGATTCTTGAAACCTTTAGAAGATTTAAGCTGTCTACTGCAATCTACACATTATAATGTAGGTATGTAGTTCATCATCTTCATAATTCTGGCAACAGTTAAGGTAGTTTGAAAAATTTATATAATAGTAAGATTGTACTAAAAACAATTTTGTAGTGCAAATGGAGCAATCAAACTAAATGTTACTTTAAAGTAATACAGAAACATCTGGAGAATTTCCTTGTACTGTACTAAAGAAATTTTATCAAACGTAAAAAACTTGCCAAATGTGAGAAGCTAATTATAGCACTTTAGAAACGGTTTTAATTCATAATTTTTGATTGTTTTAACCCACGTTACTTTATTTATGGCAATAATTGATAAATGGAAATTGAATACGGTCATTTAAATCGATAATCGGATTTGCAGATTTATTTGGTTGCTTTCTAACATTTCTTTTTACGAGATGTATACTTGTTTCGGTAATTTTTATTTCTTCCAGAATGCAGAATAATTACTAACATTGTTGATGGCTTAATCGCGTTTAAGCTGTAATGGGAAATATCGAATTTGCTAAATAAAAGTAAAAAAAAATGTTGTTTTGTTAAGCCAACATCCCAATATGGAAGATTTTTTTGTGCATATTTAAGGAATGCCAAAAGTTTAGAGAAATAATAAATAATATATCTCCTCTAGAAGTTAATTTTAGTAAAACACACAAACTCGTCACGCTTCAGAAGTTTGAAAGAAAATCCTAAGTTTTATATTAAGCATGAGGCTGTCAATGTGACAGATTATCTACCTTGGATATTTGTTGAGAAAACTTGCTGCAGTTTTAATGAGTTTGTGTTATTTTTAGTGTAATATCACTTTAGAAGTTCCAATAATTCTACAAAGGTCTTATACAATATAAATAATATAATTGGGCCAAGCATTGCCAATTTTCATACAATATGGTAACTCGACTAGAATCCAAAGAAAAAGGAATGTACATAAACAACTCAAAATCTTTAAACAGAAAAATGAATCGTTTCAATAAACTGATGGGAAAATATAGGCCTCCAGAGAAAATGAAACTTAAAACAGAATACGGTCAAAAATAAGGAAACGCTGCCAAGTCAAACTGGATCATTCAAGAGAAAAAATTAACTTTATACGACATACTGAAAGATATATTTATAGAGTACCGTAATAAAATCTAAAAATTAAATTATTAAACAGATGTAAAGGTTAAAGTTCTAATGAAATTAGGGTCTTACGGCTGTTTTAATTTTTAGTACAACGTTACTGTTTCAAAAACTAAATTATTTGTTTAAAAAGTTACACTTTGCTAATTTTATGATGTTAGTTACCTTGCTTTTAATTACATTGTGGAATTCTCAAGGAAGTTAAAATTTTGTCTAATCAAAAATTTCTCTACAAGCATCATCTAATGTATGCACAATAGAAAACAAAATCTGTGCAAACTTTTGGTGTAATCTATTTATAATTTTTTAGATTACCTAAATAAACATTTCATAATGTTTTTTCTTAGTTGTATAATTTTAATCTATCAAGATATAAAGAGTTCGATATCTTTTTCTTTTATTATATTGTCCAAGCAAAAGACCAAACTGCTTCAAAGATCTTACGGTCCTCAGTTTCAAGCTACATTGAAATGAATATTGAAGACTAACAAAAAGACCGACTCAGCTGTCAATCTCTGAACTACCTTATACTGCTGACGTCAAAAGTTATTACAACCCTTGTATAAGTAAAAGTATTTTTAGGGATAATGGTCTGGCGCTTTTCATGTGGAATGAGATTAAAGTTGATTAGGTATATCAGTTACTACGTTACCTACAAATATTTCTAAGCAATTCGGGTTGATCTACGATTATAATCTATGATCTATGATTTCGTCATCTATCTCTAATAAAAATTTCACCTCTTACGTTTGCAATTGCAAAAAAATGCAAAATATTAAAAGATCCTCTGCATTTCCAGGGTCGTCGCTGCATTTATGGAATTACAAAGCTTTCTCAGCATCGCTTCTAAATCAGATTACAGTGTCGGCGATGCACCATGCAACTGTTCTATATTCTTCTTGCTTCTCATGATTTGCGATATGAATATTTCTTGACAAACCAAGTTTAACTTCAATTTGTACTTTACAGTACCCTGATTTTTGCTTTTAGAGAATTAGTCCATGGGCCAATCAAGAAAGCGGTAAAAGGTGGAGGCACTATTAACCTTCCTTTAAACCTTAGTTATCTTATAGTGTTGTTGTAGATATAATCGCACATACAATTAGATGATGATGATTAGATTCTATGGCACAGTTATACAATTTAGTGACCAAATCGAAACAAAGGCCATCGATATTTAGAGAATCAATGGTAATTTTTAATTAAATTGTTATCTTTAAAGAAAGTCTTTTTAAACAACTCTATCTTGCAGTTACTTATCACAGAATGGGATATGTTTCATTCACTCTCATTACTTTTCAAGCAAAAAATCTTGAAAACCAAGCACTTGACAAGAAAAGAGTTTTAGACAACAAATATAGAACAAGTCTTATTTGCAGATTTCAAAAACAACTCTGCTGGATTTCCAACTTGTGCCATCAAGGTAATAAAGTAAACGTTTCATCTTTCTAGTACTGAAGTGGCTAGCTGTATACATTTTTGTAACGTACTCGGGTATCTGTTTATCTTCCGGGTTTCAGTAAGGTCGATTTGAAGATCGTCTAAAGAAACTAATTCTTCAGTATTCTTCTTAACCCTCATACATACCGAGTGCGGAGTTTCAAACCCGTACATAGGACAATGCATGGGGATTCAAATTTTTGTAATTCCTGCTCCCCAAATGAACTCATAGGCGAAGTAATGGTATTGATCGATAGGATAGAAGTTCCCTCTCAATCTGGCACTAATAAATTAACCAAAAAGGGTCAGAATTAGCAAAATAAATTAATAATAAAATTGTCCTATGTACGGGTTTAAAACTCCACACCCGGTAGGTAATAAAGAATTTGTAAATAGCTTAGTGCGTGACACATATCTAACATAACAATCTAATTTATTATAAACAATGTGGAATATGAACTTATATTGTTTCAAATGCCGGGCAAAATTTTTGACACAACACAGGAAGTGCAAAGAAATTTCTAAAATTGTTTGGTTGGATTATTTGACTATAGACGATATTTTATCAGTTAGATATATTTAGCTTAAGAGGTGCAATTTTTGTCTAAAAGAGGATAATTCTAGACCACGCTTAGAAATAACTAAATAGATTTCGAACTAAGACATGGAAAGGATTGTGTGCAAAAAACATGGTCAGCGATGAAAAAGCACATGGTGGATGATCAAATAGTGTATGACTATACGAGTAACATCTACAACAATGGAACATGTACTTACCTCAGAAAAGATGTCAAAAATACAAAGAACATTATTGGTCAAAGAAGCAAGTCAAAACTTGAGACTGCAGTCTCAAACGCATTAAATAAAAAAGAATTATTTTGTCATATCTAGAATAAGAACATTAGTACCAATCCGACACTAAAACAATAAATAGCAGATAACAATACGATAATGTAATCAATACAAAATTCTGAAAGAAAGTAGATCGGCATAAAAATATTATTAAAGGGCGAGTTCTGGAAACTAAGAAAATGAAGTATATCGATAAAGAAGGCAACGTTGCTGGAATACTAGAATAAACTGTACCCAAAGAGGATAACTGATAGAATTTCAATTATGATGTTCTTAATATGCATCATCTTTTACCTCTAAAGAAATTCTCAAAATGTATGCTTACCCATGGGAACTAACTAACTGAGACAGATATTCCGTACTTACTTAATACTTACTCTAAAACGCAAGCTCATGAAATTCTGACAACTTTGTAGCCCTACAGATTTGGACTTGGAATCTATAGACAGCAATCCTGGCACCAGAAAATTCAGCAGACCATAAAATCACTGAACATAGTTATTGGTTCTTGAGTTATAGAACTTTATAAAGTACTTCAGTTTGTTTTTGGTCAAGTTCTTTTATTAAGAGCGCACTGAATTTCTTGTATTTCTTGTTCTTATTCTTGAGTTTCTTATTCTCATTCTTGTGTTTCTTATTGTCGCAATTCCGAGAAAAAATCGTGCAAAATTTTCCTTGTGTTTTTCAAAAAAAAATGAATAAGTAGGTCATCTAAATAACCGTAATAGGTCTAGAAAAGTAAAAATACACCAAAATATTACACTGAAGCATGTCCAGAGGTGGTAAGCTGAAACTTGAATGTCTATAAAAACTAATTAATTAAAAGTAGAAATATTCAAAATTTTTTGCTACTAAAAGCCGAAGTATGAACAAACAACGATGTTTATGTAACGCGTAGACGTAAAAGCAGCTACATCTTTTTTATCGCAAATATAAATAGTATCCTAGGCAGCATTGTATTTCCTGTGAAAGCTGACTTTAATTAGTATTTCAGATACGGTTTTATTATGTTTATAACGTTGATTTTTCTAAGAGTTTCTGTAAAGAAAAACAAAATTATTATGTTTTGCTTTAAAGGAAAATCAGTTACATAAAATAATTTTAACAACCTTAATTGGTTTAAGTAAGTAACAGGAAACACAAAACGAAACCTTTAATTGCAATTAGTCCCAGTCATCAAAAAAATATGAAAAACGTGAAAGTTTATTTACACAACCACATTTCAGGTACAATAATGTTATTCGGAATTGTAAATGGCTGATATCAAATTACTTACACATTTTCATACGTTATAGAATGTATAACATAAAGCGCTCAGTATATCTAGTTACAGAATCGATAATCATATTTCAGTTACATTTTCAAATAGTTGAATACAGAAGTACATAACTCGTGAATAGATATAGCATTATAATTATTATGTAACATTGAAGCTTCCCAGTAATTGAACATTAAATGTAAAGTGCTCTCAGCTACCAGAGATTACTCAGAAACACTTGGCTTTATAATGTTCTCAACTGTGTATGTTCCTTGTTTCGTACAGGATGTATGGTATTATTATATTTCCTAGAATTTTTAATTTAAAAACCACACCATGGGCATTGTGTTTCGTTCTATATTTAATTTTTTTTTCGTTGTACAAAAATAGCTCAATTTTTCTGTAAAATCCTTTAAACGACCAATTAACTAGATCAAATAACCTACGTATAGGATGTGTTAGTATACATTTCAAGTATTTATAAAAGAAATGTATAAATAACTTTCCCTTACATTTCATGAAACTAAATAACAACATTGAAAAACATAAACTAAATATTTATTCATTCATTACAAATAGAGGTTTGTTTATGTATTAACAAAACACAAATAGAATGAATAAAAACAGTAACATTACATACTTGACAAAATATTAATCTAATATTTACATAAATCTGTATACACATTTATGTTGAAGTATAAATTATTTCAATCTGATATTTGCAACTGCATGATTGTACCAGAAGGATTTCATCCATCTACATTTTAGAAATTTCTTTGATCTAACTCGATAATATGATATGCCTTTGATAAATACATATTAACATAAGTATATATCACCTAGGGAAAATCAGAATAATTAGGACGAGAAAAACTAATGCCTTGCTTTAACACATAAGGTGAGAAATTTATGGAAGCAATGTGACCACCAAGGTAGGTGTAGATGAGCTCACGCATCATCGAATCCAATTCATGATAGATAAGAATTTTTAAATTCCTTTAATTTACAGAATTTGTAACTATCTTTTATCAGTAAAAACTAAAATCTAAGGTTTCCCAGTCTAGTCTGTCAATACAAATTACAATGTCTACATTATAGCTCAAATTAATGTCATTCTTCAATACTCTATGATTATGTAATCAAGTTCTTTTAAGTTTTACAGAATTTCTGACATTTATTGCGATATTAATTGTTTGAAAACCACAGATCATTTGCACATTACACATCACAACGAGAATACATCAGTTCTAGCGTCCAGTGACATACATTCAACATTTCATTAATGTATAGTTTACGTCATTACGACTCGAACATAAAGAGTGTCCATCTTGGCTATTCTTAATATTAATGGAGTTATGGACATTTTTTGTTGTAGACTAAAAAGTACAAAAAACTCACTCTTACTTATCGAAGTGTTTTATTGCACCACTACACTAATAATGTCAATGATCCCACCCGCTTGGTAAAAAAAAGAAACACAGGTCGGAAAAACCGTCTAGACCTTACTGCCCGGAATCGAGGAGTCTAAGCGAAGGTACGGTTTTTGGAATCCCCTTGCTATTGCTTTAATCCAACCAAGTCAGGTTTGGTTCCAGAAGTGTCTGTCAGGGAGAGGACATTCTCAGGGAAACAAAATTTTGATAAGTAAAATTGCGTTTTTTGTACCTTTTGGTCTACAACTAGAAATTTCTATAACTCCTTCTATATTGAAAATAGCCAAAATGGCCACTCTTTATTTTTGACTTGTGATGACCTAAACTATATATATTGGTGAAGTATCGAATATATGTCACGGGACGCCCTGTATAAAGTTATAGAGTTATGGGTACAATACAATCCGGATTTTGAAAAATTCGTTGTAAAGCATTTGCATTTCCTTCTTACAATATACTCTCCAAAAAAGTTTTTATTTGTGAAGTTATTGTTTGTGATATAATCGACAATTAACATGTATTGCACCTTATCCTACCAGTCACAGGCTTTAGCCCAACGCTTCCAAAGATTGTTTGTCAAAACTAGAAATCTATTTTCTCATCAAAAGGGTAAATTAACGTTAGCAGAATTTTTCTAAAAGTTACTTTACATTCATACTTTCTATATGAAGCAAAAATAACGACTGGTATTCGATATGGCTTTAACGTTCACAAACATTCTATTTAGTACTTTATCTATGCCCCTTTAAAAAAAACACGGGTTTCTTTCAAAAGCCAAGGTTTTCCCGTGTCAGAATCATTTGATACTATAAAATATAATTTAGTAGATATAATATTAAGTCAAAATTATCAGTAACCTTACTTTGATAGATTTTCTCTAATGCTTTTTATGTCTCTTGATTAGATCTTCACTCACAGATTGACACCGCTATTACAAGATTATAATCTACTAGTGACAAAACTATGCTAACGCAGATTTTTTCCTGTAGTTAAAGAGTCACCAACAGAAAGCTGTGTGTTAGTTGCTTTCGGCAGACCTATATCCACCCTTGGTACGGATACGGAGACTTTTTGGCAAGAACTGATTGGTCGTGTCTAAGACAACAATTCCTTTGACAGGTACGAAAAAAGTCATTTAGCGGTAATGAAAAGAGTTAAATGATAACGAATGCAGAAACCCAAACAGAATAAATCGCTCGCTTTAGTTAATAAAATGTTTTCTTTGTAGAAAAAAATTTGAAAATTTAATAAAAATATCTAACCAATACTGAATGAAATTTGAAACTGAGAAACAAAGATGTCATCATACATTGTGCAGCTATTTTATGCTAGCTAGTTTTAGAGCTAAAACTAGAATAATAAAACTGACGCAGGAAACAAAATGGATCAGAAATGTCGTTGTAAACAGCGATGACAATAGTAACAATGAAAATTATCTGAAGAAAATCTTGATGTAGGCTCGACTAGTATCATGACGGCCTGACAGGGTCATGTTTTTTTGCAAGTGAAACTGGTTATCATACAACTACTGTCACAGCACTGCCAATATCGATTTTCATTGTTTTTGGCCAGCACTTTACCGGCATGGCTAGCTGTTTGGAGTTGGCGAGTAGTAAGACTATATCTTTTGAAATATCAGCCTTGTTTAGTTTAAAAAGTATTACCCCTAATTTATATAACCTATACAACTATTGTGTTTATTTGATGACAGTGTCATAATTTACACGGTATCGAAAAAATTGCATTTTCTTTGATCGCGCTAAATAAAGGGTGTTTCACTTAAAATAGTAATTTTGAAAGAATTTTCACCACAACTATAGAACTGGCACCAAAAACGTAACGTTATCAAGTAAAACAGTTGTCTTGAAAACAAAAATGATCCATTTCTGATAAATATGGTAAATATTGCAGAGGATAGATTTACTTCATGGTTGCAATGTGTAATCAATCTCACAAACGGTGTTTTTCAAGCTTTTGTGAAAATCCTTTACTTCCTTATTTATTTCCGATTTTTTACATTGTCACATCTTTTAAGAGAATATTTGAAAAGAAATTTATTTCATTTTTGGATTTCATAATTTATTAATAGAAAGACACTCCACCTAAAGCTTCAATAAGTTATTAATGCAAAGTAAACTTAATTTCCTTTAATAAGTAGATATAACCTTCCATAGCATAATCATAACGCAACGTTTTTAAACGTTTTTCATTCATTAGATTTTATTATTTATTCCACTAATTTGAACAAGAATTTTTAGAAAGAGAAGAGTTGTATGATTATTCGCGTGGAAAATCGTTGTTTTCTGATGAGATACTATTGAGTAACTAATTATTCTTCCTGCATTAATACGCAATGCTGGAAAAAGGTACCATGTTCGCTTTCGTAAGCGCTGCAAATACGGCTATAAAAATTCTAGAACATCCCGCAGTGAGAGATATGCCTGGTTCTGAATGAAGAAGTATTACTTCACGCTTTATAAATAGATTAAATATTAAAAGTACACGATGGATGTAGTCCTAGCTTTAGGCAACCATAAATTACAAAAGATTGTTTCCTCGTTACAAGCATCCTTGTGCTTAATAAGAAAAACAAATAAGTGCAAGCAGTGTTAACATATTAATCCAAAACTACAAACTTTTGCGCTCGCAAACATTTTATGCAATTCATGAAAGTAGGTGCTAAGTAATTGTTTATTGCCCACTTTGTCAATTTATTTATTGTATTATGCTAGGCATGGCACTTGTAAATACAGGTCATGTACTTTTTATAATGTAAAGATTGATTGTACAAAATTGTTTTTATATGTTAATTTTATTTTATTGATGGTGGTGGAAATCACTGCAATCAGGTTATTATTTTTTAACCTCAATTAATCAAGGTTCTAAAAACGCTTAGTGCGTAGACACAACAGAGTGGGTTAAATAATTTACTTTAGCTATAACTTTTGAGATTCATGCATCCATCGCACATACTAAGATAAGGAACTGCATTTATTCAAGGTACTACTGTATTGACGAAAACAATTTTACAATAAATCGGGCGTACATAGAACAATGCAGTTAGCTTAACATTTGATTCTCATACTGAAACTTCTAAAATAAATAGATAATTTAATTTTTACAGGCACGCTGTTGACTTTAATTACATCTGTGATGTGTAAAGATTTGTTACCAGAAATAAACAAAAAACCGAAGAAGACAAGATAACAGCATAACAATATATGATGTGCTTCAAATACAAACAACAGTTAAGAGATTAGATCAGCAAACAAACTTTCAAGTATCTTACACAAAATGCTTAAATGTCCATATCAAAATACACAGTTTGGGAAACTTTACTACTTTCATTATAAGTTAGACGTAAACGTAAAATCAAAGAAGCAAAAATAGTTATTTATGTATCAAGGGCATAAACAAGGCGTTTTTGCCTCGCGGTGTGAAAATTATAGCACGAGGTGCAAAGTACTGAGTGCTATAATACGATAAGGGTTGATTAGGCCTAAGATGCATACAAAGCTTTATGTAAAACAACCGAAACTTTATTTGAAAACACTTTGTTTACGCCCTTGATTCATAAATAACTAAGTAAAATCCAGATTATACCACGAGAACAACAAAAAACCAAGTCAAAGACCCTCTTGGAACTTTAAAAGATTGTCTTAGAGTAATCCTTAAATTATGTAATCAAACATTAAACTTTTAAATGTCATAATCATTTTCACTATTGAATATTCGCATTCACTATTTTAATTCTAGATATCAGTACGAAAATAAGATTCTAATATGAAAACGCCCCTCTGTTAACATTTTTAAATTCACACAGTTTTGTAAATTATTATAAGTAATTATGATTAATTTTACTGTAATCACTTAAAAAATAATCTAAATAAAATTTAAATGTCACTATAAGTTTTGTTTTATTTTTCTATTAATATGAAACTATCAAAAACAAGAAATTCAGAATCCATAGGTATCTTTGACTTGGTTTTTTTTGTTGCTCTCGCGGTATAAATCCTTGTTAATAAAAACAGTTGTTTTAGGTGAATATTACCTTTGCAATTGTGATAATACAAATATTAATGACATCAGCGGATTAACAAGAATTTTAATGCCCGAGGACCGAAAAGACTTGCTTTACGCTTGAAAATGAGGTCTATAATGATACCTAGTTACAGTTTGTAATAGTAAACGCAAAGTGTCGCAAAACCAATGAAATGCATTAATTTAGTATGTTGGCGGTCTTAGGTTGTATGCATAAAACATCAATTGCATAAAAGTCTATATTAATAGTAATGATTATTACTGCCATTGCGCAAAGTTTAGTAAAGATGCGGACACATCTAACGAACGAGCGCGAACGAGCATAAGCAAACAACCCGCGCAGCGTGGATCACGAACAAGCGCATTCGAACACGAACAATCCCATACGAGCGCAAACAAACAAATTGTAGAAAATTGAGTAGGAACGAACGCGTTCGTTGTTGTTCCAGCTAAATTAAAAACAGCGTACTACCTATCTGATTCCTTTAATAAAATACGACATGTCGCTTCATTATAATGGTAGGAAGCGCCTCATTGTAAAAGCAAGTGTGACTTTTATAATCATGAATCAGTTACTGAAAAAAAAGAAAGATTTAGATGAACACGTAGTTGGTGGATGACATCTCAATATGTTGCTTCTACTTTACTGACAGATTTGCGACGTGAACATTCTGGACACTTTGAGAATTTTACAAGGTTATCTGCTTCGGATTTTGAAAAACTTTTTCAAATGATTGGGCCAAAAATAAGTAAGCAAGACACATTCTTCGGGGAAGCTATATCTGCGAAGGACGACTGGGTGTTACATTACGATTTTTGGCAACCGGAGATTCCTATAGAAGTCTCAGCTATTTTTTCAAATTCTCATAGCAAATAATCTCTAAAATTGTTCCAGAGGTTTGCAAGGCATTATAATAACTGTAGAAAATAATAAAACTGTTTACTTCTAGTCTACATGTCACGAACACGAACCAGCGCGATAGAACACTTCTCTTTGAAGTACCGACAACGGTTGGAGTGTTTGAAGACGTTTTTGTCTGCTTGTTCGTGTTTGCGGCTGCGTCCACATTTAATTCGTTTGTGTTTGCTTCGATGTTTGTTTGCGTTTTTTCGTGCTCGTTCGTTAGATGTGTCCGCGCCTTAAAGGATTAAAATACAAGACTTTCTTGCATGTTTTAAATGCACCGAACGGAAACAGTAATGGAAATTACTCAATCAACTAGAGCTTGATTTATCTTTTGGGTGGTGTTTATATTTTTAGATGACGCATCTGCCTGCGAAGATGATCTGTACAAGATTTTACATTTACAACGCTAGAATCTTCCTTGGACAAATCTTAATTCTGTCCTGATTGGAAGAATAATAATCTCCAATGGCGATAATTAATAAAACCGAAAGCACTTGACAATATAAGATAACATCGTTCAGCAGTGTGAACAAGGTATTTTCCAAAGGTTACCTGTTTACATTAATTCTGCAGTTGGTTGTAATTTCCTAGCAACAGCAAACCACTGAGTAGAACTTTTCTCAGGAACAATTTTAGTGGTTCGTGTCCCTCTTAAATTTCAAACTAGAAAGTGTTCACCGAACTTGCAGAACGAAGGTATTGCATTCAACGGCAATGGTTAGTAACGGTTGGAAATTTACAATCTCGAGCCTCTATGACTTAAAATGTAATGATTTGTGTTCAAACGTAAATAAAATGAGAAACATGAGCTACAGCAACGCTGTTCAACTTGTTGTCCATACTCTGCCGGATAATAGTTTCTGCAGAAAGTGTAGACGGGTTCTGAGAATAGAAATATTTAAGCTTTCACTTTTATAAGTTATGCTGGCGTTCAAATCTCAATACAGTTTTATCATTATTAACCAATAAAAGCTAAATCAGTTTTTGAGTTGATTAGCAAATCACAAAAGATTAAGAAACACTGAGCTCACGGTGCTTAGACATTACGGTTACCTTAAACGCTGGGATCCACTACCGTGACGTTGCTGTTGCGGTACTACAGTACAGTATCATTTAAGACCGTGGCGAATTAAGTTCCTAATCTCAAAATAATCAAGTCTTCTGACTTTATTTATAAATTGGCAAAGATGTAGTACTAAAATAAAGGAACAGGCCTATCTACAAAACACACGCAAAGATTGTTTGGGAATACAGAAACTACAGGTGTAAAATTGGGTTTAAGCGTCATTTTCAAATGAGAGCGGAATTTATGTAACTCGATGAGTTAATGGTATTAATGGAAGCGCAATTCTAGGTGTATCAACAAGTTTGATGGAGGTTCAATAATGATATGGGAGGAAGTGTTATATAGAGCGCTACACTCTATCTCCAAACAGTCAAAAAGTTAATAGAAATTCCTTCATTAGTAAAATACGTGATCATACTCTTGGTAAAGGACAACACTAGCAACTTGGATTCCTAAAAAGAAAGTTTATAGGATAATAATGACAGTCTCAGAGTTTTTCTTTTACCAAGTAGTATAGTAGTAATGAACAACAATTAACCTAATTCGAAACTACCAATGTAAAAGAAGCAATGAAAAGTTGATAAACCTCAGGTATCCACCACATAGTTATATAAAAGCAAATATGTGAACAACCAAGTATAAAATTATTAAATTGAGACCAGATTGGAAAAATCAGTTATTAATCCCCAGAAGTGATCAATGGAACGAATAGGAACAAATTGTAATAACAATATATACAGTGTGTTCATAGTTCAAGGCTCATCCTCGGGATCTTGAAAATGGTAAAAGCTAAAGAGATGGATTGATTGCTATTTTTGTTTTATCAAAACAATTCACGGATACCTAGATATTTAATTATTACAAATGGACATTCTCAGATTTCTTTAAAGTTAAATTTGTAACTATGTCTCTGTATAGGTATCCACGGAAAAACGGTAAACGTAAAGTGACAGGAATTTAACCAAAGATAAAGAAAAGAAAATATTTCTATGGTCGATTTTTGTTTACCTACAAAAACATATCAGACGTGAGTTTCTGAACAGAAGGCTTACCAGACGTTGATGATTCTTTATTTCATCATTCTCTCGCATGAGAGTGCATGGGGTTGATGCAGTTTAACATTCACTATGCTTTTATATTGTCCAACTAATTACAGGCCAAGATCTTCATTAAATTCAGTTTACTGCAGATCTTTGTTGCTCAGACATTCACAAATTAGGACAAGAACACCACTGTTCTCTAAGTAATGACGTTCAATACCTCTCATCTCATTATAACGTTCATTAAAGTTACGGGGCTAAACAATCGTGTATTCTCATTCCGTATTCTTATTATAAAACTCATCAATAAAGATTAAAAATCGTTTTGTTATTTTACTAATTGTATAGGAATAGTTCAGGCGTTCTCTAAAAAGTACAAAGGTTACGAAAAGTATAATATGTCAGTATCGTTAACGAACTTTGCTGATTTATCATATTGTTAAAGAAAAAGTCAATTTGAATTTGAAGACTGTTGTTAAATCTCCGTTAAAAAACTCAAATAACCTAAAACTCTACAAAGATGTAAAAACATAAACAATCACATCATTTTACAAACGATTTCACTACGTAATAGACAAAATAACAATCTGAAATGGAAAAAAGAAAGACTGATAAACTACTTATAATTTCTCTATTAAAACCGTTAGCCATCTGCATCGAAGAGATTCGCACTTGCCACGGCCATGCTTCTGTAAATAGGATTTCCCTTTCTCGACTTCCTTAAGTAGAAGTGAAACTGACGCAACTCTCGCACGAGTAGCCCTGACCTGCTTACTACTATACGTTACAATCACTGCATATAGTGCGTATACGTGCTATTATCTATGGATTAAACGAGCGATTATAATTTATTAATTAAAACGACACACAAATCTAATGATCTCACTTAACTAGATGAAGTGTTGCGATTAACTGCCGTGTTTGTCTATGTGTTCACATGCAGAAAAATTGTGTTAATAATTGTAATTTAGCAATATATCGCTCATAATAATAATCATTATCTTGTCTGCTGTTTGTTTAATCGAAGGTTTTTAACTTATTTGTTAAAACATTTTTAGTTCTCTAAGAAGATATGGTAAATTATTTGGCATTTTTAAAATTGATTATTACGTGGAAAACTAATACGTAAGACACACATTACATACATGGTATCGGATCTATATAAGTCCTTGAAGCTCTTAAGTTGACGACTTGACGTCAACCTGCTGCAACCCGTTTTAAACAGAGTAATATTACGTGTTCTCGACTCATGAGATAGGCAGGTAAAGACTATTAATATAGATTCATTCATATCTGTAATGATATAATCAGTTTATCACAGATACGGTTAAACTGTAACAGAGTGAAGTTTTGCAACATCGAATCAAAAAGAAAAAAGAGCTTGAAGCTTCTTTAGTTGACTAAATATACGGCACATGAAGCAGTAAGCAAAACAACGCAAAACTTATAAAGCATGGAAGTAAGGTGAACAATGATTAAACCATCACAAATGCAGATTGATCCTAATTAAAATTGTCTGGTTAATACACTTTTGCTTGGAAGTTAATAAAATCTCATTTTATTGTGGTTTTGAATTTCGTGCACAGAATTGGTTCTTCTTATTGAATAACTTTTGTAATATCTTTTTGCAATTAACTCCGTATAGGAGAATCCCAATTGTTCTTCCAGATCAAATATGCTTAATCATTCTTAGATATTAGAATTGCCTAATAGTGTCTCTGTTTCTTTTTTTTTTAGTTGGCTAAGGGTGTCACAAAAATACATTTCAATGCACAATCCCTCACAAACGATTTCACGGTGTTTCAGTAAATTATTAGAGTATAAGTAGAATATAATATGGATAACTGAAACGTGGTTATCACGTCGTAATACCAGCAAAACAGTTTAATAAAAGGATATCATTTTCTTTATAAAGGTAGAACTTCTAGAGATGAAGGCATAAGTTTGTATATCAAAAATGAATTTCTGTTTTCAGTTGCAACAGTATCTCAAATTCATTCAGCTGTCAGGCTGTTCCAAATTGCACTAGAAACTAATAATTCCAAATTAAGTTTTATATAATCTATAGAAGATGGGAGTCGTATCACCCTACTGCATGGCATTATTCTAGCTTTATACCAGTATGGAGTATGTAAGAATTGTAAAACGTTATCCTCTACTGATGAGACCAGAATAAGGTCGAAACAGATCTGTCTAGAGGTACTTTATACAATTCTCACATTCAAAACTGTTTGGAGAATCCTTTTTATTTACTAATTTATATTTAAACACAATAAGCTTTTTATTGGTTTAAAGCAAGTTTTTCAAAATCGTTAAGTATTTTTCTTACCTGACTTTAATCTTATAATTTCAGTAAAATCCGATTGAGTGGAGAACAGATCTTTTCTTAATGGTTGCCTGAGCTCCATCCTTTGAAAAGTATTGTAACTAATTTTTATGTTTGTGAACACCAGTGAAGAATTTTCTACATTATGCTGAACGTATAAGATGAGAGCGTTCCTTTTAATATGATAAAGTCATAATCTGCTCGTTACATGAAAATAACCATAACAAAGTATAGTGTAGAAAGAACAAGGCAGAAAGGTTAGTTTCATAACGTTTTAAAATGGGATCGTGTATGGTTTAAAGAATTGCTGACGCTTGTGTAATATCAGTAAATATATTGACCTAATTCCTATTAGCGAGCTAATTCATTGCAGAGTAGGTAACGATTTTGTCTTCTTGTAAGCATATAATGCAAGACATCATTGTATTGTGATTATTAATGTGTACATCCAGGAAGCTACTATTGCACAATAGACATGAAACTAATTACATATGTATGCATGGATAAAGTGAAGAAGAAAACCTACACAACAAGTGGAAAAGTTTGTTACGATAAAAGAGTAGAAAGATTAGAATCAACAGCGTCTGTAGCAGTTGCTTTATAGTAAACAACGCGGAACGAAAGACTAAATAAAAAAGCTCCAATATGGTTCAAAGCTTTCTTATTATTGTATGTATATAATTTGGATTTCAAAACAAATGTCAAAACATTTATTATAAACTATGCGATTACCGAACGATGAGATGAAAATAAAACGGACAAACGAAAAATACGAAATATAATAAATTGTTGTTTTATTTTGTATTCTTATTAATTACTTCAACTCACATGTTCAAAAATCACGTGTCACTACATTCTACTTGTGATTTCTAACGTTTAAATTAAGAGCTCGGTTAATAAACCTTATAATTACACGAGCATATTTAGCAACAAAATACACGTTCCATTTTAATAATGATTATTGAATTCAATGAATACAACTATGCTTGTTAATTATATTTGGCAATCACGGATGAATTATAGCGTGGGAAATTATTACCGTAATTTATTCAAGAATTAATTCAATAATTTATATCCAAATGTCGCGGAAGCACTTAATTAGAATGCATTTAACATACATTCTTTTCTTTTTGTAATAGATCATATTCCCGACGTGTGTGACCTAGTTGAATTTAATTAAGACGAAGGTTGAGCCCTCCTAATTAAATTTAACCCTTCTGTACCCTTTGGGCTGACATGTACCGTTATTTTTTTAATGTTGCTAGACTAAACACTAAAACCCTGGAATAATTAAAAGTATACATATAGGTAATGGTAAACGTTGCTTAATAACTATATTAACTGGTTGTTCATGAAACGTTTTTAACTAAAATCTCGTTAATTCTAGCAGAAAAGAAATTATTAAAATTTTATAAAAGAAGCTTCTATTGAAATGCTTTTGAGAATTCCAATACGACAAAGACTACAATTTTACAATAATGTCCTTGTTTACATTAATGGAAGATTGTTTGCGAAGTTTTTAATTTTCTGTTAGTAATTAACTATTTTCCTGCTCAAGACAAGCTTTGTCTTCCTACATAATATGTATAGTTTTTTGCATCAATAATGTCGTACTATATTTTTTTAATGATCCTTTAATCAAAATCTAATTTGGTATGAATTATGTAAAATAAACTTCCTAACAAATTAGAAGTTAGCTTTGCATATTATCAAAATTAAATGCTGTATCTTTGCTAAAAATAAACTACGACATTATTTATGCAAAAGGTCGCGAGCAGAATTAATCTTAATATTCACAATTTTCCACTTTTTTAAAAATAACACAAAATAAAAAGCATTGGAATTTATATTCAGGAAAAGAAAATAACAAGGAAGTAATATAAACTCGAATTTAGATATAATAATATTTTAGCACCGTTGACAGCTTCTAGTTAACATGGTTATACGGATATGTAATCGCTTAAGGGTGTCCAACCGTGAAGTGGATTTGATAGTTTTAACAGAGGGTTTCGAACAACATAGGTTGATTAATTGTAGTGGTAATACACCTTGTAAATTCCTTCCTCTGTATTTTACATGCAAATTATGTTATGCAAAAAATATCTTGAAAACGTTATAGATGAACGAAAAAGCAATAATGTTGGTTTATCTCAAACTTTTTAATGAGATGGTCATGGTTAAAATGGTTATTAGAACAGCAACAGTAAATGTGTAGAAAAAAATTATAGCAGTCTCTAATTCTTTAGATTATTTGGCGAAATAATTTCTTATAAAAAATAAACTATTGATAGAATAAGAATGGGTAAGGTTCCAATTTTATAAAAGCGCAAGTAATGCAAAATAAAATGGAGTTTACAAATGAAATGAAAAGTGTGAATATATTTTAAAAATTCAATTTCCTGCCCAAAAATACAGTAATTTTCTTATATTCTAATGAAAAGATTTCCAATTAATTAAGTTGTTTACGTACTTCAGTTATCCAGACTTTAGGATTTTAGATTAAGCATACAAAGATTATTCACCTAAGGAGTTTTTTAGATGAGTTCGAGAAAATCAATAGGATATTATTCTCTAATTTTGAGTTTGTACAGATATAAACTCGACTCCAAATCTATCCAAACCGCAACCGTAAAAGGCGGTAAAAAGCAGCCCAAATACGTTTCTTGGTAGTCGAAGCTGCTAGTGTCGTCCTTTCATTTCAAGGTTACTTATTTCAATGTAAATATTGAAGATAACTTTATTTTCATGAGTGTAGTCACTCATGTGAAAAACGGATTAGCACGGTGAAGGTAGTGATAACAAGTTTATAAAGAATTCTGAATAACTGTTTGAGCTTTGCATTTAAGCTCTTTGTAGTGGAAACACCAACGCCATAAGCTCTTTTTGTATGTTTACCTAAGTAGGACCCTCTTTTATTTTTAGAGCATTGATACCCAATGCGATGACTTTGATTGAATTTTCAATACTGTGAATTAGATTGATAAATGAATTTTAGGTCTTTCCAAATATCAACATATCAGGCTTAAGCTTAGATGATACTTATACCATAGAAACCTATAATAAGATAGATTCAGAAGAAAGACTTATTTGAATACCAAGATATGGGATTATTATAACCACTAGAAATAAAAACTTTAATTTCCTCCGGTTAAATTAAATTCTCCTAGAAGAATTAAATTGGAATTATTAGAAAGAACTGTAAAAGAATTGAACAATAATGATCAATACAAGACTTTTAAGCAAATTCCGAGTAACACTTGGAGAAAGTCAAATTTAAGTAAGACATAACTAGAGAATGATAGACAAAAACTTTGAATACTTAATTCCCATTTAGAATTTTTGATTGAAACAGATTTTGTTCATAGCTTAAACCAGAAATAAATTTTGTCTAAACAGAAAGCCTAACCACTCCTAAAATTAACATTTTGAAAAATTTTAGTAGCCAATTTGTATGATAACATCTCAGATGTAATTTTCTAAATGTTAGTTTATCCTTCCTAGAGTAAATAAAAAATTCGGATTTGCAGTTTTGAGCTTTTCCTTGAAATCAACATATCCCAAAAATTACTACACATTCTCGAATTTTCTTTTGATAAGTTTACTATAGCCTGATTCTAGAAATTAATGGTTACGATCAGACAGGCACAATTACACAATTACAATTAATTCTTAATTCTTAACTTCAGATATTTTCGATTTTTCAACCTCTATAGCTACTTTTATTGCTAGGAATCTCACGATAAGACACTTTTACAAGATATAACATGAAACATATGACAAACAGTAAATACTTGTCTATAATTTAAACTGTTTCTTTAGGACTACTAAATATCTATTTTGAGTATAGAGACACTCCTTGTCCCATGTGCTTCCATATGAACACTATCTATTGGTGTTTTGTCTCAAAAACAATTTCCTTCCTGAACATCCATAAAAATGAAACTACAAATACGAACCTAATAAACGCAGAATTTTACAGGCTCTAAATACTAAATATAACCTAATAAAATAAACTGTAGGTCTGACACTTCGAAATACGATAAAACTCTAAACACATCCACCACAGAAGCAGAAGCACCCTAAATTCGATACTTGACGGTTTTATGCACCCTTAAATATGAAATATAGCTTTTTTATGTAATTTGCCATAAAAATGAGTGTGATGTGTGTCGAACATGTGATTCCACCCTTAACTAATAAAGGGCATAATGGATGGCATTATAGAGTTTTAACTAAGAACATGTGTTGACTCGGGAAGTCCCCGCTACTTATTCTCTGTAAACATCCCCTACACTTGTGCTTCGCTCGGGGAGGATTAGGTCACACGCTTATTTTACGGTATTTAGTTACAAACATGCAGTTAAATGGGGAAACTGAAAACGTGCCCATTGACTTGATTGTCATTTCTTTTAAAGGTACTCAAATGCAGACCTTTTCTTTCGAAATAACAATGTTAGAAAATAAAAATTTTAATGCACTCAATTAGAAAATTAAAGATTAAATTTACGACTTGATAAAACTATTATTTATTGGTATTTACAGTCTGTTTCTTAATTTGGACAATTAGTGTTTATATGTGAAACCTATAAATTATATGTAATTTAATTGCATCTTCTTAAACAACGCATTTTGTACTTTCGAGATTTATAATATGAACAAAGTTTTACTTATACTCTTACTCTGTTATATATCAATTTATGTAAACGCCAGGTTTTTTAAGTATGGAGCATGTAAACCTGAAGAACAGAAAAAATGTAAGTGTGAACCTGGAGCGCAATTGAAATGCGAAGTACGTTATTTGGGCACACAAAAAGAAACCGTATGTGTATTTAATGGTTACTTTATTAATAATGTAACAACACCTGACTGTGACAGTTAGTTCAATGTTATTCGTGTGTTATAATGATTATGAATGTATTAACAATTGGTTAAAATAAAGTTAAAAGTAATTAGGATGCATTTTGCGTTGTTTTTCTTTTGTTGAGGAAAATAAATTTTTTATTGTAATGTATTTGACAATGTTTAGTTTCAAAAAGAAGACTTTGCTCTGAAACTTCCGCCGACCAATAAAATGCTGTCGCATCTCATTATTGATATCCGTGCTATTTACTTGTCATCATTGATTTTAAGGCACTGTAAATATTCATCACCCACAAGAACTTAATAGTTGTTTTAAGAGAATTTTTTCAGATTCCTAATCATCTTGTTACAATAACAATATTTATTGAAGGTCTAGAATTTAATAGTAATTGTATCAATGTTCTGAAATTTCTAGAGCGTAACGTTGATGATCGCTTGCACAACTTCTGATGCTTTTGATACTATTTATAATAAGGCAATAAAATATATTCCTATAAATCGAACAATTATGAATCTTTAGGTGATTTCGATAGTGTCGCAATTAGAAAACATGAGTAAAGCCTTTAAGGCATGCTTGCCATATTAAATTATGTAGTATTCTTCATAAATGCTGCTTATTATACGAATGAACCATGTGTGCCCAAAGATACATTAGGATGTTACTGTGATCCAGGTGCTGAAATTAAATGCAGGACAGATTTTCCTTCTTGTTGCTATAATTGTACATTATTGCCTTTAATGAAAATTGTTTGTATATTCAGCGGAATAACTGAGGATCAAGTATCATCAACTTGTGCATCAGAAGTGTTTCCTAAGCAATAGATTCAGATAATAAATAAATGTTTGCATACCTGATCAAATACAGTTGTATATCGTACACGATTTGCGTTATTAGCTATAACGTAATTATAATTGTGTCAAATTTAAATAACTATCAAAAAGGAAATATCACATTGAAGTTTTTCTGTTTAATTTTTTCAGAAACAGAAAATCATTTGGAAAAAGTTTTTACTGTAGGAAAATAAGAAAGCATGAGGTAAGTTTATTATTTTATGTAAAATGCCTACAGTGTCTATACAGGGTGATTCCGAAATAAAGGGTATCCTCTTAAAGGTGGATAGTAGTGTGATAGAACATACATTTGCGATAAAAAACGGTAGATAAAAATTGCATAGTTTCCGAGAAAAATGCGGTTGAAGTTTAATCGCTAAGCCAAGCCGGTCCTGCTCTCATACTTTTACTTAAGCAAAAATCGATAGGAGTTGACTGACTGTCCTTGTCATTGGCAGGCAGTTCTTGCTATTTATGTGAGGGGTATAATAGTTTATCTGGTTTCTACAATGCCATAAATAACCAGTAGGAACTTTTACCTTTTAATTTGCAAACGGCAAAATATTAAAATTTTACTGTTAGTGATTTTTTTCTGTAAACTTCCCAAGAACAAAAAATTTCAATAAGCATTATGCTACATAAATAAAAATTGGTTGAATTTATTAAATTGAATTAAATACATAGGTGACAGTTAGTAGTACCTTCCATACGCATGTTTCATTCAAGTAATATGTATAATCCATTGCCATTTAAAACGTTTCCTATTCATGTGACTAAATAAGAATAAGGGATTAAAATGTTGCTTGTGAGACTGGAGTCTAATTGTTCGTAACATAAATTTTGTTATTATCTTTTTACTGTTTTAACGAATTTCAACAACCCTGCATGTTAAACATACTTCAGATTTAAGAAGGGAAAGTTGTAAAATGTCCAGGGGGTAGCTTATGATGGCATTTATTGTTCATTGTGCTACACTACAAGAGTTTAAAAACACCGTAAATCTTTCACTTTTTAAGGCGACAATACAAGAAACACTTTTCTTTTTTTAACCAGAGACGGCTTCAGTTTTTAATATTTACGAAAATTGTCAAAATTTTCAGCTTTCACGGAGCCACTTCGTTTTTTCATTTTTTGTCTTCTTTTAGCCTCACTTATCACCTATTAAAATGATACCCTTTATTTCGGAATCACCCTGTATAGAGCGACATAGATATGCATTCTAAGTTATCTCCGAAGGTATAAACTTTTATTTTTTATTTAATTCATCGATTCAGAAATGTATTACTTAATGTTGCCGGTTGCAACACGACACGGCATCAGTCAACCCAAACAAATCCATTGCAAATCTTCTGCTTATTGATAGCTATTATGGAAGTTTATAATTGTCCTTGCTTTGGATACCTAATTTCGTCTGTATCACCCTATACAGAAGGATAGGCTAATATTGCTTTTGCACTTTGTATGTAATAAGAATGGATTCTATTTTAAAGAAAGAAAGTTGAGAATACAATTAATTGTCATTCAATTTTATATAAGTTGAAAAGCTCATGATACCACATTCCAAACGTACGTCGCAGGTATTTATAGCATACTTGAAAGTTTATACAATTACATAATTAGTTGGCATTTACAATAGATTATAAAAACAAATAAATAATAATTAGGCTATGGTTGATTCTATAGTAACAAAAACAAACATGATATGTAAAGTTCTCTATGCGTATGTTGTATAGTACTTTTCGTATCGAGGAAACATTATCAACACGGAGCATGTACATACAATTGAACAATCAATGTACTTGCGAACCCGGAGTGACATTAAAATGTGAAGTTTTCTTTAATTGATTTAGTAGAATGTGTCGACTGAAACCATTAAAAACGACTATACGTATGTGTATTCAATGGGGTGTTTTTTGACAATCCAACAAAGCCCGATTGTTTAAAATAGTTACTAACAGAATGCGCATGTTACAAAATAGTAGATGTATTTGATAAAAACCATAGTACACCTTTTGATTTGAAGCTCTATCATCTTTTTTTGTTGAAGAAAAAAGTAACATTTAGAAACTCCTCTGATACTTATGTAAATCTTCAGCAACAAGAACCAACATCATTTAGAAGCGTTAGCAAATGCTGCACATTTTTGAAAACATTGCTATCACATCATGGAAGACCTAAAGACAAAATGTTTTTGAAAGTAATATTTCCGCCAGCTGCTACTTATAACACCATTGTTGCCTTTGAAGATTTCTTCTGTCCTCATGGAAGACCTAATTCTGGATACCTTACTCCCTCCTTGCTAATTTTCAATTCAGTAGCGCTCTTTGATGTTTTAATCAAGAAATTCTTACTTGGTGTTTGTCCGTTTAATGAAAAAATTATAACCTGTCTTTAATTTTGATTATATAATTCAATTATAAACTGTCTTTATTATGTTTAAATTGCTTCAGATTTATATTACCAATAAACGTTTTATTTGTAATATTCAATTAACAAGAAGTTAATCTTCCATAACTAAACTGGTAATTTATTAATTTATTATGAATAAATGAATAAAACATGTTTTCTGTTCAATTTAGAATATTTATTTCTTCGAACTAAATGTTGTCATAATAAGACAGTGGTATAACTAGATGCAATTGCCCATAGTGGTCTACAATGTAGAATTTCTTTTCCCATTAAATCCTTTTGTAACAAACTATATATATTTTTCTTAAAGGGATAAGTACAAAATGGGAATTTCAGAATTTTTGGATCTTTGATTCTATTTAAATATTACGTTTTAATTCGGGAAAAATTTAATGAATCACACAAATTATCTCTCAAACCCTACAAAAATTATACTGACTTGAATCAAAATTGACTTCATTTTGATCTCGCTAGCCTCTTTACAAACTTTGGTAATATAATTTCAAGAAAAAGATGTCATATAAACATAGGTTCCATTTCCTTTGATTCGCAAGTTATAGACGTTTTAAAATTTTTAAAGACTGAAAAGTCTATTAGGCGTGACTTAATATGATAATAGATTTTTAAAATTCTTTCTGTAGATTCATGGTTTTCAGGGCTTCGAAGTCTATCGCTAGACACTACTTTACCACGACACCTTCAATTGTTTCAAAACAGTCGAGTTTCTCTGGTTTTTTGAAAATTTGACAATCAAGTTGGCCACTTTTATAATGCACTCAAGAAAGCTTTTTTGTAGCTAATACTGCAAGGTATGGTATTTAAAAAAAGGGTTGTTGAAATGTATTAAGACAGTAAAAAGATAATAGCATAATTTATGTCACGAGCAATTAGACTCCAGTCTCGCAAGCAACATTTTAATCCCTTATTATTATTTAGTCATTTGAATAGAAAACACTATGGAAGATACTACTAATTATCGCTTCTGTATTTAACTCAATTCCATAAAATCGACCAATTTTTATTTATGTAGCATAATCCTTATTGAAGTTTTTGGTTCTTCGAAATTTTACAGAAAAAAGTCACTAACAGTAAAATTTTAATATTTTTCCGTTTACAGATCAAAAAGTAAATGTTATAAACGTGTCCATAGGTTATTTATGGCATTGTAGAAACCAGAAAAACTATTATAAGCGTTTAAAGTGCGAGAAAAGTTTGGTGTGTTTACCATGCTTTCGGCGAAATAGCGGTTCCTTTTAACATAAGCTATCGCCTTCTTTTATCTCGAGCAAGTAGTAAATAGTAAGTCTGTCAACTAAGCAAGTACAGCAACTTTATTTTACCCCCCATCATGTTTACTTCTTAATCCAAAAAAGCGAGAATTATAAAAAGGTTTCTCGTTAAAACGTTTTCTTGGTGATTAAATATTTGGTACCTGCTTCTTTCAAAGGCACTGGCTTTACCCTAACAACTAGGTACTTCCAATTTCTTTTTCTAAAAACATATTTCAATAGTAAAATGAAGGTCGCTGACCGCTGCCTATTTAACGCGAAGATATAGCTTCTTTTGTTAATGTCAGAAATGCGAATCTCATTCCAAAGCGCACGAAAAAGGGCCATAATTCATAATTAAATCTTCTTTCGTTTTCTTGTAAAGACTAAACAGAGTATCGCGACGTTTACGCATTCATGTTATCACCTTATTACTCGAAAGACGGGCAACTTAACATAATATTACAACAAATGTTGAAAATGACCACCGTCGACCTGAAGACAAGCCTCTATGCGTCGGTGAAAACTGTTACGCACACGAGTAAATATTTCAGCTGTATTGCGAATTTCTGCGGCTGCTACTAAAGGTCTTCCGCGTTTTCGACTTCCGTGCAATATACAACAGACTTCATGTGACCCCACAAGAAGTAGTCCAGAGGATTTATGTCAGGGCTACGAGCAGGCCAGCGTACGGGACCATTGCGACCAATCCACCGATG